>PVJA010002501.1:63185-106333 GCA_004027025.1 Myocastor coypus
CTATAATCAGGCAGAGGGATCTCAGATTAGACAACTCAGCAAAATAAAAAAGAACCTATCTTAAAAATAAACCATGAGAAAAAAAAATAATAAAAAGGCAGGGGATGTAGCTATGTGAGAAGGCCATGGTTTCAATACCCAATACCACAAAAAAAAAACAAAAAAAACACAACAACAGAACAAAACAAAACCCCACACACACACACACACACACACACACACACACACACACTTACAATTCAAATAATTCAGAGAATTTCTTAATAGTTAATATTTTTTAATGTAAAACTAATTTTTCAGTAAAAAAAAATTCAAGGTAAAAAACTGAAAAATAGTTTCAAAGTAACTTTCATTTAGTGCTTATACACAGTATCTGGCAATATAAC
Source organism: Myocastor coypus (assembly GCA_004027025.1). Lineage (NCBI taxonomy): Eukaryota > Metazoa > Chordata > Mammalia > Rodentia > Myocastoridae > Myocastor > Myocastor coypus. The sequence goes on from PVJA010002501.1 coordinate 63,572, forward strand.
TTTAACAATAAAAATACACTGGGATTCATAATTTCTTATGCTTATGCAATAGTGCCTGTCAGTTTATTTTCATGACCAAAGAAATAAGATTTGATACTGCAGTCATTGATTGCTGCAAGGGAATCTCTAGAGTTTATTTTCATAATTCTGTAGCCATTGATTCTGAAAAGTTTTCAGTTTAGTATCCCTGAAACCTGGTTGTATTTACAATCAATGGTATCTGACTATACATGGCAACATTATTTTTTTGTGTGTGATACATAAAATAATGGTTCACCTTCAAATTCATGGTGCACCTTCATTTTCTCCTAGATTTGATGAAATGGTATACCTTATATAATCATTGTCATGAAAAATGGTACCTTTTTATTTACCTAGGAAATTATATACGGGACTTATATATAATGGGACTTATTTGTATAGAGATACTAACAGGACTAATAGGACTTATTTTTATAGAGATACTAAAATGAGTACTAGATAACATTTCTATACTGGTAACAAAGAAAAGCAAATTATTTCACAAATTTTCATTATTTTCATGCACTGTGCAGTCACCAGGGAAATTTTTATGAGCTGACATTTTAAAAGATAGTGATTAGGTGTCACTAGTAATGCCAAACATTACCTTGATGTTTATGTGCTAAATATTTTTATGAAATATCAAAACAGCCTCAATTTACTGATCTTCAAATATATTTAAAGTCTTTGGTATTCAACTCAAGATTTGTGAAGTCTTATTTTCAACAAAAATACTGCAACGCAGAAATTTTAGATACACATAATTGTTTTTCTTCAGAAAAGTGACACTCTAGCATTAGATCACCATACCTTTCATTTTTTCCTTAAGGGTAAAACTGCCATGGATCCTCTTCAGTTCTGATTCCATTGTTAGCCCACCAATATCTGCCTCGAGGTGTGTGCGGTTCACCATGCCAATTCCAAAGACTATCAGTGTAACATGCTGAGGTTCAGAAGTCACCAAGCTACGTTTCCTCTGTGTCTTAGTCAAACTGTTGTTGTCTTGTTCATTCTCAAACACAACTTTACATATGGGCTCTGTAGGGCTCCGGACTCCTTTGTAAATAATGGCATTACACATTTTAAACAAGATAACTATAAAATGGAAGGACACTTGAAATATCTAACACTACTTTCAAGCCTTATCAATAAAATGATTTGAAATTGTTTTCAACATATTTCCAAGTTCCTACTGAAAGTTAATAGAGCCACATGTCTGAAATCAAGTCTTTCTAAATTCCATAACATACTATTCGAACTATAAAAGATGACTTGGTTCTATCCCCAGGCCTGCTGTGCTAGCCCTGCCCCACGGGAGCTCTAAGACAGCAATGGAGACTAGACTGGGCATAGTGGTGAGTGCCTGTAATCCCAGCTTTTGGGAGGCTGTAAACAGGCTGTAAACAGGCTGTAAACTACTATGAGATCTAGTAGTGAGATCCTAGACACCCTATATATCCTTCCTTGAAATACAAAAAAAAAAAAAAAAGATAAATTTGAGATACTTGCAGGACAATGGACACACTTGGCAAACATAATGTTAAGTGAAATAAATTAGACATACAAATTAAATATCATAGAGTGAGATCTCCTTGGGCCCACCGGAAACTCATTCAACCCAGCAACCAGACCTAGCCTGTGATGTAGACCACTCTGGGCCTGCCAGGAACTCATTCAACTAGCAAGCAGGACTGGCATGTAATGTAGACCACCTGGGCCTGTGGGAAACTCATTTGACCCAGCAATCAGGCCCAGTGTGTGAGTGAGACCACCCTGGACCAGTCAGAAACTCATCTCACCCAGCAAGCAGGCCCAGTGTACCCAGTGTGGAAAACTGCTGCAGAACTCCCAGCAGAGAGATGAGAGACAAGACCCACCCAGATGATCCAGGAGCAGAACATCTTGCCAGAGTGGCACAGCAGGTTTGCCTCCAAGGGCTGCACCAGGAAGAAGTGGAGCTCAGAAGCCAGATCCAAGCCACACCTACCTGGACCACTTTGACTTGGTAGATCCAGACCTGGTGCTAAGGTAAGAACATTACCAAAGCTCTAAACCAAGAGTTAGAAGGCAGGGCTATACAAAAGGACAAAGAGAAGGAACAAAATACGCCCTTGAGTCCCAAGCCCACCCAGAACAAATACAGGAGACAATAACATAGAAGAAATTGGAAATCATACACCTGAAATCTCTGAAATAATAGCATCTGAAGTAAAGAAACAACTGTGGAAAGGCACAGTACAGCGGTTCTCAACCTGTGAGTCGTGACCCCAGTGGGGGCGTCAAATGACCAAAACACAGAGGTCACCTAAAGCCATTCTGAATCATAGCTGTAGCAAAATTACACTTTTGAAGTAGCCACCAAAATTATTTTTTGGTTTGGGTTCACCGCAACATGAGGAACTGTACTGCAGGGTCACGGCATTAGAAAGGTTGAGAATCACTGTCATAGAGGAAATCATATCAGAAATAATCTCTGAAGTAAAAAGGAAATAATACCTATAATAAAAGAAGTACTAAATGCTTCTAACGACAATGATAATAAAATAGAGGAGAACAGAAAAATGATGGAATCCTTGAATGAGCAATATAGAAAAGTAATAGAATGTATCAAGGAGATTCTAAGTGCTACACAAGAACTTTAAATTTTAATCACAAGCTTGCAAAATCCTTTCAATGAAAGTGAAAATAGACTTTCAGACCTTAAAGACACCATTGCACCTAGTGAAGAGGTAAGAAAAAGTCTCTTAATAACAACTAGGACGCAAGGGAAAATAATTCAACATCTGCAAGATGATGCAAAGATGAACAATGTAAGACTAATAGACATCAGTGAGAAAGGACTCAATACAAATGATATAAAAGGAATATGGGCAGAAGTAATAGCAGAAAATTTTCCAAATATGGGGAAATAATTTGATATTCAGGGAACTGAAGCATATAGAACTCCAAATAACACCAAACCAATTAAAACCATACCTGGACATAGAATAATCAAGATCCCAGAAATTTAGCACAGGAATAGTATTCTAAAAGCTATAGAAAAGAAACAGATCACATTTAAAGGAAAGCCCATTAGAATAATGACAGATTCCTCTTTACAAACCAGGTCAAGAAGAGTATGGAGCTAAGTATTTCAAGTCTTGCAAAAAACAAATTCCAGCCCAGACTGCTATACCCTACAAAACTGTTTTTCAAGTTCAATGGAGAAGTGAAATACTTCCAGGACAAAGAACAACTAAAGAATTTCATGATGATAAAGGCAACTTTGAATAGCTTAATAAAAGATATTCTAGAGAAGGATAAAAAAGACCACAATTCCAAGAAGGAGAATGGAAAGAACTCATAAAATAGGGCAAATAATTAAACACAGGAGAAAAAGAGGTATACAAAAGCAGTCTTTCAACTATTCTTTTATATACAACAGCAGAATATGTCCATCAGCATATTCTATAAATGGACTTCTCCTGCACCCTATGAGTTATGATTCTGCCTGGGTCTATAGCGTGGGTATGAAAGACAAAGCTGCAGCTCAGTCCCACAAGTGACACCTGGCCACCAGTAAGCATCATGTCCATGTACATGACATACTAGAACTTTGTGTGATATCCTATCCCCAAAATGTTAGAAGTTCTGGTCATATATTTGCAATTCCAGTATTTATGTTATGTTTTATTGTTAATAATTCTTTACTACCATGGAAACTTTTTCTCTGATATCTTTGTATATATTCACCTACTCAAAAACTATGTAAGGGGCTGTAGAGAAAGTTCTGTGGCACAAGTGCCTGCCTGGCAAGTACAAGGTCATGAGTTCAAACTCCGGGGTCCCGCCAAAAAAACAAACAAACAAACAAACAAACAAACCTATGTGAGTACTCTGAATTGATTACAGATTTGTACATATGATACACAAAATTCTGGCCTCTAAATTGGAATTACAGCTTTGCGCAGTGGCAGTATTGTAGCCAATGAGATTTAGCCATGGTGCAATTATTGCTAATTGAAAACTTTCTAACTTGGAATCATGATTTGATTTGAATTTTGGAACATTGTTTTAAAATATTTAATTTAATTTTAAGTAAATAGGGGCCTGGTGGGATGGTTCAGTGGTCTAAAGCGCCTGCTTGGGAAAGCTTGGGCGGCTTCAGGGACCGCGGTTCGATCCCCAGCACCACATGCTGCACCAGCCCTGCCCTCGGGGTGGGCTGAGCCGGCCATAAAAATGAGTGAATAAACAAACAAAGGTTCTGAAACAAGGGAAAAATAAATTAAAAAAAAATTTAAGTAATATTTAATTAATTTTCTGAATATTAATTACTTTTTGTTTTATGATTCATACTGTATCTCTGACTTACAACCTACTCATAAGACATAGTATGATATTTTCTCCTAGTATTAGAAACTTTAAAAAGAAAAAAATTATATTACACACACACACACACAAACACACATATACAGAAAGATACATATAGGATAGATATATAGCTACTTTATCTTAGTTCATTAAGAATAAAAGTTTGTAGTAATATTGTTTAGACAAGATACCAGGTCTGCAGCTTTTCCTCTGAATAACTACTATAAAACAACAATATGCATGGTATCCATTGTAACCATCCTACTAACTTGTTTTCAAACTGTTTCACTGCTATTTTATCTTTTTTCTCATTAAACTGAATTAAAAAAAATAAAAAAAACAAATTAAATATCATATAGCTTCTTTCATTTGAGTACTGGAAAGTACAAATAAAGAGCAAAATAGAAAACTGATAAAAAGAAACATGGAGGTAGGTCTTCTGCAAATGGGAAGAGGGTCTATGAGAGAAAAGGTAAATGAAGGGGAGGAGAGGGAAAAGAATGTAAAAAGACTTAAGACATGTCATGTATATGTGCCATGGATGTACAATGTACAACTACAATGAATATAAATGTTATGTCATAAAGGTGAACTAACAAATAATAAGAAAATGGGGAAAGGGGATCTAGAGGCAGACAGAGAGAAAGCGGAATTTAAAAGTCAGAATATGGCCAGGCGTGGTGGCGCACGCCTGTAATCCTAGCACTCGGGAGGCTGAGGCAGGAGGATTGTTTGAGACCAGCCTGGGCTACAAAAGTGAGCTCAAGGCCAGTCTCAACTGCATAGCGAGACCCTGTCTCAAAAAGACAAAAAATAAATAAATAAATAAATAAATAAAAATCAGGATATGTATATATCCTAAGATGAATAGTCATATTCATAACTATGACATTCATAACATGAATGTTATTTCATGTACTGAAAATATATACTAATAAAATTAAAAAAAAAAAAAGAGCATCCTATATAAAAGTTAGGGAGGAGGAGGAAAGGAGAACATGTGACTATCACAGTTTTTTTCCCCCTTGGTGATGGCTAATTTCTTTACATTTTAATTATCCACTTGTAGCATTCAGAAAATATGGTGAATGACTTGCAGTCTTTTTAGTATTACTGCTAAACAGTAACACTGAACAGATAATCTAAACATTTAATCATCGACACAGATGATTTTTAATCACAAACTTCTTACCTGCTGGCCCAAAAGTTTCTGAAGATTTTTCCAAAATTCCAGTTGGATCAGAGATAAGTGAATAAAAGTTCAGCAATTTATACATATTCTGCCAGCACTCAGCTGAAGGCTCACTTTGTTCTGACACTGTAATTGAATCAGAGTCATCCATATGGATAGTCATGTGATCCACCACATCTTTTGAACCTTTCCTAGATACTTTTGAAGTTCTTCTTTCAGATCTTCCTAATGAATTTTTGTTTCGAGATTCCTTTTTGTTATTCTCATTGTTGGTCCGTTTATTCTTTACATTATTTACTCTGTTGCCACCATTCAGACTCCCTCTAGAACTGCGGCTGAAGTCAGATGAACGAAAATCTCGATGTTTTCTGGTTTTGAAGGTAGGTGTTGGGGAAGCAGATCCAGCTGTATATCTACTAAGTTTAATGTCAGTCTGAGTAGCTTTGATATCATCTATCATTGTACTGAACTGATGAATAAGACGAACCAAAGCCATATCTACATGCTGGCTTATTGACTGACAGGAAATAGTGAAGTTGCAGTGGAAGGTATTATAATAACGCTTATTGAGGTCATGGAAAGAAAGGGCATTAGTAGTATTCTGTGGAGTGCACACAGACTTTTCCATTACTATAGCACTGATGCTAAAGGTTTCCAACATTAATGCTGGTTTGAACTCAAGTGGAGGAACATTCACATGGCCTTGCCTAAAATATTAAAAAGAAAAAGACAGGTTTTACTTCCTTTTTTTTCTAGAACTACACATCTTTGTAAATTTATAAGCAAACTACTTTGCAAGACTTAATATGGTATAAACTATTCAAATACATTTTAAGCAACAGATCTAGTAGATTATGCTTTTTGTCTTCTTTTTTCTTTTTTTCCTCACACAGAACTACAATAAAAACTTTTAAGGCAAGTTTACAAAAGATGCAAGAAATAAAAGCCAATGTGTTCCTTATAAAAACAGAAAGCACTTAGACCTAATGTGATAGTAGCAAAATTAAAAGGAAAGTTAAGTTGTCTAGCCTAAAGGCAATTACATCCAGAAAATCATTTAACTTCTCTGGAAACAAAAAGGGAAGCATTGTTGGATAAAGGTTCAATCTGTGGCAGTATTACATGATAATCATGAAACTAGTAATTACACTATAACTATAGTCTTATCTATTTGTCTATCTATATAAAAATCTATGTTTATATACTATTATATGAAGATTTCATAGTGCTAAAGTAATCTAATTATATATACCCTAATTATATATGAAGATGCATTATGTGTTGAAAGATACATTTAAATACAAATTTGCAGGCCGACCGGATAGCTCAGTGGACTAAAGTGCCCGCTTACGCAGAGCACAGTGATCATCTGGGTAATGGGGTACGATCTCCAGCATGCCCTGCTGGCCCTACCCCAGGGTGCACTGAGATGGTGACTAAGACAGGACGTGGTATCACACGCTTATAATCCTGGCACCTGGGAGGCTGAAAACAGGAGGATCACTATGAGTCTGCTGTCCAATCTAGACCCTGTAGACCCTGTCCTAAGTACAGAAAAAAGAAAAAAAATTCAAGTTTAGTTTCTATCATTTAATCCTAAATAGGGAGTGTAGGTGGATAATTAATTTTTTGCTGTCTAGATAGACATTTCTAATTTGAATAAATTTTACTTACTGTGGTTTTACTAATAATTCCCAACAACATGATTTTTTTTTTTTTTTTAGTACAGGGTCGATAGTACCTACAGGGTCTCACTATACAGATTGGACTTCTAGCAATCCTTCTGTTTTCAGCTTCTGAAGTGCTGGGATTATAGGCCTGTGCCACCATGCCCAGTCTCAATGGCTGTCCCAGGGTGGGAGGGCCAGCAGGGCAGGCTGGGGATCAAACCTCAAACCCCTCCAGCTGCTTAAGTAGGTGCTTTAACCTGCTGAGCTATCTGGGTAGCCCATGATCTAAAATTTTAACTAATATTTACTGTGAATAAAGTATGAACTATCTACAACAGTGGTTCTCAACCTTTCTAATGCCATGACCCTGCAATACAGTTCTTCATGTTGCAGTGACCCCAAACCAAAAAATAATTTTGGTGGCTACTTCAAAAGTGTAATTTTGCTACAGTTATGATTCAGAATGGCTCTAGGCAACCCCTGTGTTTTGGTTGTTCAGCCCCCACCGGGGTCTCGGCCCCCACTGGAGTCTTGACCCACAAGTTGAGAACCACTAATCTACTAGCTCTTTGGTCCACAAATCCCTACAAAAGTAACAGAAGTACACGATGATTATTGACAAATCATCTCTTTCAAAGTCTTTCAGTAATTCAAAGTCTTTTATTATTCATTTGTTACTCAGTTTAGGGGGAGACAGCAAAGCATGTGTGTTTGTGCAACTGTGTTACCCCCTTAATTCCCATGATAAAGCATGACAGAATTTTACAAAAATGAATAATCAAAAGAGGAAATTAGAGCCAGGAGTGGTGGAACATATCTGTAATTCCAGTACGTGAGAAGGTGAGGCAGCAGGATTGCCATGAGCTGGAGGCCAGCCTAGGCTCAAAGTGAGTTCAAGGCCAGGGTAAACTAAATAATGAGACACTGTCTTTAAAAAAGAAAAGAAAATTAAACAACAAAAATGGTACCACTGCTAGTCAAATCAACTGAACACAAATACACAAAGTGAGTTAGAAAAGAAACAATTGGCCATGGAAATGTGAATACTTCTACTAATGCAGTCAGAACAACAAAATGAAGGTGAACTTATCAATATACAAAAGAAAGTGCCTGTGACAGGAGATACAAAAATTCCCTAAAAGAAATAATGTGACAAAATTTCATAGTAAATGCAATTTGAGGCTACAGCATGATGTTCAAAGTTCAAAGGATAAAATGTTGGAATGAATCACTACTTACAAAGTAGTGTGACATTTTGCCAATATACAGAAAAGGTGCTCACTGCAACTGTTTAAACTACACTTCCATAAACTTTTACAAGGAAATAAAAGTTTAGTTTCCAATGTTCTTAATTCTTTATATTCAGGGCTGTTAGTTTTTGTTTTCATTTTTCTATGAATTTACAATAAAGAGTAAAACAATTTTTAATTTTGACAAACATTTTGATGTCTCAAAAGAAAAGCAAATTTTTTCTTATTGATCTTTAGAATCACTTCAGTTTCTGCTTGTATGGCCACTGCTATGATAGCATACTACTGTGAAAAGCAGAAATATCCCAGTACTTAACAGACAAGACAATGTAATTTCTGAATTGCTCTGATCTTATAAAATCTTAATATTTTGAACAGAAATAAAATTTAGAAAGGCCGTAGTTTTCTATATATTATTATTCCATGGAGTTTTACAAAAACAAATTTTGTTAAATTTTTTGAAATTTTAAGTACAGTATCTCAAATGAAAAATATATTTTACTTAGCTAAATATTAGATGCAAGGGCACTTTCCCTTTAATTTATAATACCTTGAAAATGTAAAAATAGGATAAAATGAAGAGTGGTGTAAAAATTTCCTGTTATAAATGCACCTATGACCATATTCCCCTATTTCTATTCATTAAAAAAAAAAAAAAAAACTAGCCAAAGTAAAATTCAGTTTTCCAAAGACTAGTTAAGTCTGTTAGTAGACATACAATTACCTATGCAATCAGTAAAGAAACTAAAGACTATCTGTGAAAATACAAAATGTCAGTGTTATGGTTTATGTCTAGTTGTCCCCCCAAAGCCTGATGAGTCAGGGGGCGAGGACTTCTAGAGTTTGAGACTTGATCCATGATCCCTGGAATTATGGGTTTTAGTACTGATGGGATTTTGGGTGTACCTAAGGCAGAGGCTAAGGTGGAGAACCTGAATGTAATATAAAGAGAGACAGAGAGACAGATTAGAGCCGTTGCTTTCTGCTGCCCTGTTTGCTTGGCTACCCATGTCCACCATTTTGTTGCTGTTCTGCCGCCATGAACTAGATGCTCTCTGTTGTTCCACTCAGCCTTGGGCCAGCTGAATGTGGACTGAAAACTCCACAAACTGTGAGCTAAATAAGCCTTTCCTTCCTTCATTTTGAGTGTCGGGTATTTGTCCCAGCAACGAGTAAGAAAGTAACTAAGACAGTCAATAAAAGATGAATCTTATTTGTTTCTGATGGTTACACTTTAAGATGACTTTTCTACTATTCCTAATATAAAATACTAATCCCAAAGTCAATTCAGAAAGAAAGGAATAAATTCTAAAAATATATAATATTACAATCCCCAAGATTATAAATATGGCACTACTACAAGCCAAATGCTAAATGTTGAATATATATATCATCCATGTATTAATATAATAAAATGCCTTTAAAAGGTATCTCATTATGTTTAAAAAAAAAAAAAAAGCCATAGATTTACTGATAAGAAAATGTAGCTATTGGGTCGGCAAGATAGCTCAGCAGTCTAAAATGCCTGCTTAAGCAAGCTTAGGCAACCACAGGGACCACATGCTATACCAGTTCCACCCCAGGGTAGGCTAGGCCAGCCATAACATAAATAAATAAAGTTTAAAAAAATGTAGATATTGCAGTCTTAAATTATTGTTAAGAATGAGAAAATTTTATTTTTTTTATCATTTATTTATTTATTTATTTATTTATTTATTTATTTTTTGTCTTTTGAGACAGGGTCTCGCTATGCAGTTCAGGCTGGCCTTGAGCTCACTTTTTGTAGCCCAGGCTGGTCTCAAACTCACACCAATCCTCCTGCCTCGGCTCCCGAGTGCTTGGATTACAGGTGTGAGCCACCACACCCAGCGAGAAAATTTTAATAAAATATTAAAACTACTTTCATATTAAAATCAGAATAAAGCAAAGTTTAAAACAAACAAGTATTAGGGCTGGCCAAATAGCTCAGCAGATTAAAGCACCTGCAAGCAGGTGCAGGGTTGAGGGAGGGAGAAGGATGGTGCAGGAGGTTTGATCCCCAGGTCTTGGGTGCTGGCCTGCCCCGGGGTCTCCTAAGACAGCAATTGAGAATGGTTATGGTGGCACAAGTATCTGTAATCCCAGCTCTTAGTAGGCTGTAAACAAGCAGATTACTAAGAGTCTAATCTAATAGCGAGACCCTGAACATCCTGTAGACCCTTCCCTAAAATATAAATAAATAAACAAACAAACAAGTAAATACAGGTATTTTTAGACAAAATTTTACATAGAACTGCAAAACACACCTTCTTGCTCTTTTGCCTTTTCTCTCTTTGGCTGTGTCTGAATCCACAATATCTGCTCTGAGGCAGTCCAGTGTCCCTGAGAATGAAAGGTGTTCTCCAAAGTACATTCGGTAGCACAGTGGCACTGTGTCCTGTGACTGGATCCCTATGTGACTCAGAAGAGGTCTAAAAACAACCTGAAAAGCATTAAACATTCACATGAGTTCCATGTATAGTTCTTTCACTGTAGCTTTTCTCTTAACTATGCCAAAATAGTGCATGGCTGCCATAGTGTGAAGCAAAAAATAGTAATGGCGTAATTTATCTTAGTTGTGCTTAAATTAAAGTGCAAACTTTTACCTTTCCAGAATATTTATAGTACAATACATTTATAAATTAATTTAAATCATAGTACTTTTGCCTTTAAAAAAGGCTTATTTAATGTGCTTCTATTTTTTAAAAAACTGATAACACTGGGTTCACAAAGTGATTTACCAACTTCCTGTATTAATATAAAAATAGTTCCAATGTTACATCATGAATATCTGACCTATAATAAGTACTGCCACTTTGTTATAACTGTTATGTAACATTTACTTTCTGAGAGCAAACTCTGCTTATATTTTAGGTATCCTACATGCTTACAGAAATACAATACTCTGGATTAAAGGTCTAGTTGTTTAAATTTCATGACAACATAAGCTCACCCAAATAGAAACAACTACATATGCTCAATACTAGATTCCTGTATCTGCTCATTTTCTGCAGTATAGATCATTTCCATTCTTCCACATACCAAACGTAGCTGTTACCAAATACTTTACTCAGCCTCTTCCAAACTCGGTACATTCTGTCTTAGTGACTTTTCTTGAAGCTTAAAAGTGCTGCCTAAATACTAAGTACCACTTATGCAGTGAAATCCAAGTCCACAATTTCAATTGTGTTAGGTCAATCCCAGTGAGAAAGTTTTAAGTTCAAGCCATCCTTCATTTTTTCTAATCTATTGTAGTTCCAGTTGCTATCTACTGAAGAAAGAAGCACGACTCTCATTAGAGAAACCCAGAACGGCTCACCTGTGCATCAGCAAGCTGAACAGCGGGAAACCCTTGGTTGGCTTCTTCTACACCTGCCACATCATCCTGACTAGTACTATGCTGAGAATGTGTTCCATCCAAAGTATTCTGATCACTAGACAAGACCGTGTTGAAATCTGAAGCTGAAGGTATTGTAGGAAGATTGGGTGCAACCCCTAACGGTAAATTTTTTAAGAAAAAAATTATTGGAAAATAAAAATAAACATAAAAAGCCAAAGCAAAATAAACTTTTGAAGCCCATATTACAGTTCCATTACCAGATCACTTAAAATGAGAAGACAGAAAACAGTGTTTCTAATACTATTTTACAAGAATAATTTTTAGAGAAAACTAAAATTAATTTTCAGAAAGTATCAATCATTTTTATACATATATGAGAGCCAATCAATTCAAAAGGTAGAATTTCTGGCTATAAAATCTTTAAAAAGCATTTGACATTTCATCATCTTTACACTGAGGGAGACTACTGAACAGCAGCAATCTTGTCAAGAATTATACATCTATTTTCCTGAGGCAGAACAAAATGAAATGACACTGTTGAACTTAGGCAAAACACTCATAATAAAGGGAAATCATTCCCATTTGGTTCTCTTAAAATTTAAATTATATTTATAGCAAAAGTAGTAAAACTAATGATAAAATGATGCCAAGAACTGCTGGAAGGTCCATCCCTCTACGTTCTTCCCCCAGGGCAAAGTGCTAAGACCTAGCATGCAGTTAGGATTATCAACAGTTTTCTACATTGAAGGCGGGCCACACCAGCAAATGAAAGGACTGAGCGAATAGTTACACCTAACTCCAGTTTTCATACATTTCTATTTTCTCTCTGAAAAGAATTTGCTTGGAATTCAAATAGCTGTTACATGGTTTACTTACAGGTGCCTTCAGGAATGAGCATTGAAGGCTTCATGTGTTTTTCATATGCACATGAATACATATGCACATGAATATATAAGAAAATAATATACACATTTACTAAACTTGAAAAATATTTTTTAAAAAAGAGAAATAGAAAAGGACTGTTCCACTTATATTTCTGGATATAGCTACTCTTACTTCTGAGTTTCTTGCCAGTATTCTTCCTAATACTATACCTGTATTCTTCTAAAATAAATGGCCCTCTTGTGCTTTCCCCCTAAAAGAATCTTACTTTATGCTTCTTAGCATTCCTTTCATTTTAATTAAATATTTATTTAGTAATTATAAAGGATATAGGGATAAGAGTCATTAATACTCAGAAGGATTTGGATAAACTAAAAATATCTATTTAACATTGCAGGTCCATAATATGGTTGCAATTAGACTACATGCTTTTACTTACCTCCTTTTAGTGTTTTGAAAATTAAATAATCCCCCACTAAACAGAAGTTCTACATTCTTTAAGTTATATATATTCTCATATCTGGGGGAATTCTGAACTATTCTCTTCACTGAGGTAGTATGAAAGCCATTTATAAACAGACCCATTTTAACACTATTTAAATGTCTGACATTATTTTCATTATTCTATTAAAAACAGGTATTTGCTATAACTATGTGTGCTACACAGTGAAGCCAAATAATACTATAACTCAATACCTGTTGGAAGACTGTTGTGCCCTGATTTTGTTGCAGGAGATTCTTGTACCATACTCCCTCGATTACTCACAGCATTTGACATCCAGTTATAGAAACTCACAGATGACGGCTCAGATAGCAAAGGATGCTCAGATAACATATCAGTGGCCACTGTATTTCCTGAAAGTACAATTTCATTGAGTACAGAATTATGTATTTACTAAATAATAGAAAATACAATTTATGTAATTACTTTCAAGATGTCAGATTAAAACATCTTTTTTAATAGATGTTTTCAAACTCTTCCTGCACGACGCTGTAATTTGGATACTAAGTCATTAATAAGTAGCTTATTTTTATTATAACAGGGTGTAGATCCGACTGGTTGGTGTAGCAACATCCCACATTAAATGCTTAGGCTAATATAATGCTCCCACTTAAAAATGCAAAGGGCATGAAGACAGTAAAGTTATAAATAGCACAACTATATTTACAATATTTTCTCAAAATAAGGTGTAAGATTAACACTGCAACCCAAAGTATATATCTAAATAAAAATATACATTTATAACTGTCAAATTTAGGTGATGTACCTGTTCTAGTCAGGGAGCTACTTTTCACAGCTGCACTACTTCTCTGAGGAGTCCCTTCCAGAAGATTATGCAAGCTTGGAAAGCTCCCAGTAAGGTAGCTAAGTAGGCTCTCTTTCCTTGGACTCTCCTTTACTTGCATTCCAGCACGCCCAACATGCACTGGAGAATCTGTGGCAGTGTCTCCACTGGTATAGCTCAGAGAATGATATGGATGAATGCCCTAGAAGGAACAAATCAGGATTTTGTTCTTATGCATCTACAAATGACTACTGATAATTACTATTCCAATTGCTATTACTGGTAGCAGCAGCTATTGATAGTTATAAGTGTCATTACTGCTAACTATTCTGTACATTCATACTAAAACTTATGGGGTCTACAAGAATTGTGTTGAATCTCAGAGGTGTGTCATTGGGTCCTGTAACTCTATAGTATAATACAAAGGACCATTATCTTTATTATAATAGTCTTCTCCCCCCTTATTTTAAGTATGTATCATTTAATTTCTTTGTAAATCTTAAGTGAATCAAGTGACAAGACATATAGAACCTAGTCTGTAAGTGTAGGGAATAAAAAAGCACTTACAATATAATAGTATTAAATACTTGCCTTAGCAAGTTAGCAAGACACAGTTTGAAAATAAAAAAAAATGTTCAAAAGGTCTAGAGACATAGTTTAGCATAAAGGCCTTGGTTTCATATGTGTAACACACACACACACACACACACACACACACACGTATGCATGCAAATATGAAGTTAGCAAGTTAATTTCAACACAAGAAACTCTGAATATTTACGACGGTATGCATTAATTTTGAGATAACAAAACTTTAGGTCTTCTCTATAAGTCTACATCACTCTAACTAAAACCCAGCAATAATATACCTTTATTTTTAATGCAGAGTCACTATGAGTATGAGTTTTTGAAAGTTTCCTCATTATCTCAGCTCCAGTAACAGGTCCAGAGCTACCAGGTGGTGGCCGGTTTGCTGTTCCTTCTAGTAGCATTGTGTGTTCACTGACTGTAGCTGAAATAGGTGAAATAAAGAAGCGAAGTATATCGGGTCCCACATAGATTTGAAGTGTCAATTCAGTGTTCTTTGCTCAACTTTGTAATCTACCAAATTAATTGTAGAACTTGCTATAATATTTACACTTTTTTCTCCTTTATACTCTAATTCTAATTCTCTAAATCTCAATAAAGTAATACTTTTTATTCAGTCTTTCTCAGATGCTATATAAATTATACAAAGACCAAAAGCCAATTAAGCAAGTTGAATAATAATGTACAGAACATCAAAGATTAACAAGAGAATCTGCAGATAATTTCTAGAAGGGATATGTATTGCACAAACTATGCTTTCAATCTTTGTGCAGACACAAAATTAAATAATAATAAAATCCAGCCTGTTCCTTATAATACATTCACTTATATTTATAGGGTTTTAATAAAAAAAACTATTCCCAGTAAAATATATCAATATTCTGAAAGCTCTAACTTTAGGGCTATTCTTCTTTCCATGGTACTTCTAGAATTTGTGAAAACATGGGAGGCTAAATTTTCACCAAATTACACATCATGAGAATAATAAAATTTAAGCTCTGGCAAAGATTTACATTATCCATGTATGCTGGAGAAATGGGTATCACTTTTTTGTGCTGACACAACCACTTTGTTAACAGAACTGCATGCCCCATTTAGGTTTTCAAATTTCTTAAATTAAGCTTCAAATATGAACAAAGTAATATGACAAAGGTCCTTTTCCAAACAGATAAGCACAGTTTTCAAAAGAAACTTTAATAGTTTCACTCAAAACATTCTTATTATATAAAGATACCATTCTACTGGATAGACCAGAAAAAAAATCTGTTGTATTTCATAAGATTAAACTTATAAAAAATCAAGTCAGTAAAGATTCCAATATCAATAACATGTATTTGGATTAATGAAAATCTTACTTATATAATTATGCCATGATATCTTTAGATTTGGGATATGATTATTAAAATTTTCACAAATCTATGTTATCAAGTGTGTAATAGCTAGCTATAATATTTGCTTAAGTTAAAAATTATGGAAAAATTGAAGACTTTTAATAGCTTCTTTAAAGATACAAAGGTATTGGGGATGGTGATATACCTAAAATCCCAATGTTCTGCGAAGCTGAGGCAGAAAAATTACAAGTTCACACCCAGCCTGGGCAACTTAGCAATTTAGTGACATCCCATCATTTAAAATTAAGAGCCAGAGATGTAGCTAGCTAAGTGTGAAAGCTCTGGCTTCAATCTCCCAGTATCATCAAAAAAGATATTAGTTTTATTAATGTAATACATACATAACTGAGAGAAAAAATACAGTAACTATGCAGAATAAGAAAATAATTCTGAGGGTTGAAAAAAATACTCAACAAATGTTTATAAAATTACCTGCATCAAACTCAAATTCCGCTCCATCAGCACTAGTATCACTTTGAAGACCGCCCCCATTGTCTAGGCCAAGTCCATCTTCATGTTCCTGATCCATAGGCACTTGAGGTTTCAGTGGCTGAGCAGGTCTGTGTAAGCTTACCCCTTTAAAAGCAGGTGTCACCACAATGAACTTCATCCACTGTCTTGCCAGTGCAACTAAACCTTTCTTTAAAGTTACTAGAGCAGGAAGCCCATCACTCTGTAACAACCATGAGGAAGGCATCAGTACACTAGTGTAACAATAAGTTACCACTTAAAGGTTTTGCACACATTTGCTCCTTTACATCTGTACATCTCCATTTAGAGAAAAAGACCTAAAACTCAGATGTTTAGGAACTTTTTCAAAATTTCTCAAGATTTCAAGTTGAATACAGAACCTGCTATGGCTCAGATATGATTTGGGAATGCTATTCCGGATTTATGTGTGCAAAGCCCGATTCCCAGGTGGCAAAATGAAAAGGCGGAGGATCTTTAAGAGGTAGAACCAAATGGAGCTCATTAGGCATGATCCTTTTAGAATATGTTAATGTAGATCTGATAAGACACTGGTTAGTTCTCACAAAAAGGGTTATACAAGAGAAAGACTGGCACCTCCTCAGCCTCTAGCTTTTTATCTTCCCAGGCACTCTCTCTGGTGTACTCCACCATACCACTGGCAAGGGTTTTTCCTTATCACAGACAATGCCAGTGGTAAGACTTGGAACATTTAGGCTTGTGAGCTATAGAAACATTTTTTGCTTTAAAAAGCACAAAGCCTCAATACTTTGCTATAGTAACAGAAAACAGACTACTACAGAACTGTGGAGGACCACCTGACCAGCTCTTACATATCAATACAAGGAAACAGGGCCAGACTCAGTCAAAATAAGAGACAGTTGCTCTTCCTTCAAGAAGAGCTGGTCAAGTGGTCCTCCACAGCAATTGTAGGGGTCACTTTTAGGTCCTCATTTTGATCCAAGAAGTCAGTATCTGTAATCCCAAAGTCACATCATTGCAGTCTCACCAAGGTAATTCCAATCTACCACTTCCCATGCAACCCATGGCAAAAGTAAAGACACTAAATCATATTTATAACTATTGGGGAGCCAAGGGGCTCTAAGTCCAGCTACAAAGATGGTTCTCTGGAACAAAAAGAGCGATTCAAGGCCTCACCCAGTTTTAGTCAGTGGAGGAGTAGCTTGAGGAGGAATGAGAATTGTGGGAGGTAGGTGAATACTGTGAGCTGACCTAGGTAGGAGGCTTACATTTACCTCTGCCATCTGCAGAGGATATGCAGAGAGAATAATCTGCATAAGGATATTTACGTAGTATTTAATGTTTTGGGTAGTCTGATGCTTCAGGTTTGATGTAATCTTTCAAGTCCCAGGAGGTTCATAGCCTCTGTCTTGAGCCTCCCTCCCAGCTGGCAGCATAGAGCATAAGCTCTTTGACCTGTCTTGACCTGGCTAACATTAAGGAGCAGCAGGTGTAGGTTACCAGGGAGACATGAATACCACCTTCAAAGACTATCACTAACACCTCAGCTAGACCAATATACATTGGTTAAGGCCAACTGAGAGGAAAAACAAAAGTCCTAGCCAGCTCTTACATATCAATAGAAGGAAATAGAGCCAGACTCAGTCAAAATAGAGACAGTTGCTCTTCCTTCAAGGAGAGCTGGTCAGGTGGTCCTCCACACAAAACATAGCCTTTAGTATAAACTGTATAATCATGTTATAAAATACATTAATAACAGTTGAATATGACACAAGATACAGGGTCCAAACGAGATTTGCCTTAAGTAGCATTTAACCTACTTTACTTCTGGGCCCAAGAAAAGATCAAATTGTATTCTGAGCTCCTTGTAATATTCACTAAGCAGAGAGAAAATGAAATCATTCCTGACAAAGATTAGATAACTATCACCATTGTAAGTCTATAGCTAGCATGTAAATAAGACAGAAACATCCATTCCAGTTCTAAATATATTTTTTATTTTATTTTATTTTACTTTTTGGTACCAGGGATTGAACTTAGAACCTTGCACTTGTCAGGCAGGTGCTTATGATACTGAGCTACCTCCTCAGCCCTAGACATACTTTTTAAATCCATCACTTACTAGCAGTTCCTGACTTGCCTTGCTATTAATAGCATCAATACACTAGTCTCTAATTTGGCTACAGATTCTTATGTGTGTTTTATTACCTAGAAGCCCAAGAAGCACTAAAATCTTAATTATGATATTTCATCTCTTTTCCTAGGGAAAAAGATGAATTACTTTTGTTTTGCACACTTACATATTTTCCCATCAGTCATTAATTCACCCTTATTTTACTAAATCACAATGTGAAATTTGCTTTTGGTGATTTCTCTCTTATTGGAAATGAAACATTTTATTCCTTCAGTTTCAAAGGCATAGCTTTCTTGTTTCTCCTATTTTGTGCTTTCTTGGTACTCAATATAGCTCTATCCAAACTCTTTACTCCCTTTAATTTTACATTTTAGGATTCCATCCTGAGAAGTTTTTTATTCTAAATATCATGCAGAGAAATCTCATCTATGTTCACAGCTCCTAATAACACTTTTGTGATGCCAATTCCCAAATCACTAATCTGAGCACACTGCTGCTAAATGATCTATATTTCTAACTAAATTTCTGCTTCAGTCTTTCAACCTGCACATTAAACCTCCTAACAAGATTGCAACATTTTTAAAGACAGCACATAGTTTCAGAACTCACCATTGTAGCATCATCAATGATGGAATAATTTGCTTGATGCAGATAGTGGTGTAATATATTACATAGTAAACATGAAGGGTTTTCTTGAAGAAAGCGGGCAACTTTTGTAAGTCTGTTGTATTTACTTCGTAGGGGAAAATGAACACTTTTATTCTGAAACCAAGCAATAACAAACTTACAATGATAAATATGAAAGACCCTACAAAAAGAGACATACATGAATTAAGAACTTTCACACATCAGATTTTCCAACCATGATTAACAACCACTTTCCATAATAACTTTTGTATAACACCTTACATTACTGAAGACATACCTCTAGTGCTTCTGTCATGATACACCCCATAACTGCACAAATTCTCAAAGTTCCTTCAGTTTCCAATTTGTTTAAAGAGGACTTGAGTTGGTCAATGGGAACAAGCCATGCACCAACAGCTGGAGTTGCAGTGCTTAAAAGATTCAGCTGCCTTTTGAAATTGATAAAAAAAACATTAACGGTCAAAACTTACATTTCAAAAAAATTCCCCGTTCCTACTTTACTTATTTGTTACTTTATTTAGGCAAAATTACTTTCTATTCCTTTTGACCACTCACAAACTATAAAAATATAACTAAGAAAGGGGAGAGAAAGCCTGTTAGAGCCTTAAAAAAAGAATAAACAAAAGACTAAGGCAAAACAATAAGGGAGAAATAAATCTAAAGTAGTAGGAAAGAAACTTGGTCAAATAGGTCAGTATAATGTCTACAGAAAACAATGAAGAGATGGAAAAAGTGGCAACCCTATTGTTCATGGGATATAGACACATGATAATTCTGAAAAAAGATAAAGCAGAATTTTATGCTATTAAGAAACATCAATAGGCAGTACTACAAGATTTTTAAAACATTTTACCTAGAAAATGCATGGGTAGGAGATCTCACATTGGTAGGAGCTGCAAAACTAAACCAAATTTCTTTAATGGTCAACTTCATGCTACATGAATCTGGAGGTGGAGGCATTAGAGGTAGATCTTTTTTTAAATCATCAGATTCAACTCCTTCATCCTATACAAAACAGAATGCCAAAAACATAATGAATAGCCATCAACACATAGTTTCACTAGTGTTTTAAATACAAAACCTTTTCATTACATCTAAGTTTCCAGATAAAACCCTTATATAAAAGTAATATGAACCTTACTCAGCCTAACATTTTCCAGATTCTGAGAAATATGGAACCTTAACAGTGCTAATGAACACAGGCTTAAAAACTCCTTGTACTAAAGACCATAAATCAAAGATTTTAGAACTAAAGGTTTCAACTGATCAGTTCAGTGTTACTTTTTCCACATAAAGTAAATGAAAGAGATCTTGTGATTTCTCCAGAGTACATGTAACTGTTACATTGGATAGCTGGTGACAGAATTAAGGTCTGCTGCTCCAAATCATATGTCCATTTCACTTTTCCACTTTTAATGCAAACTTTAAAACTTCCAAATAAAGTGCCATAAAACATATTCCTACAGCATATGTTCAAATAAGACTTTATAATGAAAATTCTTAAAAGCTAGTAATTTGAATCTGTATTGGGAGATGTGAATAATATTTTTGAAAAGTACATTTACCACTTTCCTGTAAGCAGAGGTGTTAAGAAACATAATATTAAAGAAACAAAAAGTCTTCTACCGCCGGGCGTGGTGGCTCACGCCTGTAATCTCAGCACTTGGGAGGCCAAGACAGGAGGATCGATGTAAATTCGAGACCATCCTGGGCTACGAAAGTGAGCTCAAGGACAGCCTGAACTGCACATTGAGACCCTGTCTCAAAAAGACAAAAAAAAAAAAAAAAAAAAAAAAAAAAAAAAAAAAAAAAAAAAAAAAAAAAAAGAAAAAAAGTCTTCTACCAGTTGTGTCTACTTATCTGCCTCTAATTTACTTTTAGGAGTAGTCGGTTATAAAAAAGAAAAGCAAAGTGCTTTTTGCAAGATGAGTAGACAATGACAAGTATCCAGAAAATAATTCACATACATGTACAATCTTTAATTGGCAAAGTGTTTTTATAAAATGTTGCAAGGAAATTTAGTTGGAACTGATGAGAGATTATTTATCCCATTTACTGTTATTAATTCTGTGCAAAAATGCTTAAATATTTCAAGGTAAAATATAGTCTCTGATCCAGGCAGTGATTTATATAAACCATAGTATACATACTGTATTGTGTTTCATCTTTGAAAAAAATCTAAGCTGATACAGTGTCTATGCACCCAGGACAGGGGAAACAGCAGGGGTAGAGCTCTTTCCAGCATGTGCAAGGTACTAGGTTGTACCCTCAGAATCACAAAAATAAATAAAGATTAAAAGTCTGATTTCCCAAATACATGTTTGTCCCATGGATTTCAGACTTCAGGTTAAGAGCCAGAGACATGATATATAAAGATACAGCACTTAAAATTTATAGAAATGAAGGAGACTTATAAATAAATAATTATAATAATATATACAGGTGGTACAAGGGCAAACAGAAACACCACAATGACATCCAGGATTAGGAATCAGGTTTATTTACACCCAAGGCACTGATTGGGATCATTCTGAAACTATCAGGCCCTAATCTCTGGTAGCCTAGGGTTTAGTATTCCCAAGCAAGAGGTACAGAGCAGTCTGATAGTTCTGATTCACTAGCTGGGTTTGATCATTAGTTATATGTCTAGATTAGTGAACATCAGTTACAATCAGATACCCTGCATGTTTGGTTACAGTCTCATGCTTACAGTGGTCAAGTAATGATAAGAGTCATGAAGCAGTTATGGAGCTAGACAATTTCAAAAGAGCGAAGTTTTTTAAAAAAGGAACAAATTTTCAGGCGCAATTTTTCCCTTTCACAGGTTCATACAAACGGTAATAAATCTGGTGTTTGACTGACTGCATATGTGGTTCCTGTGGTACATATAAATGCTGATGCATGAAAGGTCACTGATAATTCTGGAGCTCCAGTGAAGGGTTAGTACCACAGCAATACATGGAGGGAAAGAAAAGTATTATCAAGTTATAGAAATGGCTTAGAAAGTAAGTTAGGGAGTGAACTACATCAAGAAGGAAAGAGGAGCCAAGAACAGAACCTCAGCAGAATACATTCAAGAAGGAGAAATACAATAGACACAGAGAATTCTAGCAAACAAGGTAGAATATGAGAAAAAGAGCCCCTGAATTTTTGTCAAGTATTTTAGTAGGTGAAAAGAAAAGAACAGTTAGGTTCTTTCCAGACCTTCTGTTAAGTAAGTCAGTAGTCACTGTATTTTTTTAGTTTCCTAATTAAAGTGCTAATCCATTCCCCTAGCAATATGACAATATTTTAATCTTTTATTTATTTATGTGGTACAGGGTCTCACTACACAGCTCAGTCTTGTAGTGATCTTCCTGTCTCAGCCTCCCTACTGCTAGGATTATAGCATGTGTCACCATGCCTGATTTTGATGGCTGGTACAATGTATTTGGGGTTCTGTGGCTGGCACTGCATGTGGCACTAGGGATAGAACATGGATCTTTGCACTTGCCAGGCAGGCACTTACACTGCCAAGCTATCTCCCCAATTGGTGACAATATTTTAAACTACACTCCAAATAGAAATAATTGCGTGGAACTTAGGCTTCAGAGACAACTAGATTCATGAATACTGGAAATTCGTAACACATAAGTTAAAAGGTGTTTTCTTTGCAGCTTTCCTTTGCTCTTCAATTGTTTTAACTTTAAAAATGATCAAGAGTACATGTATATGTGCATGTGTGTGTATGCTCTTACTAAATTATTATATACCATGTATCATGTTAAATTTTTTCAAATATAGTCTTTAAAAATCTTCACTGCTGTATAACGTCAACAATTTATTCCTGTATTGTTCGGAAACTTGCCAAACATAATCACAGTTAGTAGCCCAACTTTTCTTCAATATAGAATTCTGAATGTTTTTTGTTGCTATTGTGGTAGCTGTTACTGTACCTAGCATCATGAAATGCTACGAAAGTCAAAAATATAAATGAACAGAAGATATTTATAACTCTGGAACAGGCAGAAACTGAAAAAAATACTCAGAACTCATATGACATACCACCACCAACAAAATTACTTATTAAAATTGATTTCTGCTGAAATTTTCCAAAACATACCAAGTTTCCTTTCTTAAATTCATCAAGTTTTTAAATTTGCAACTTAGCAACACATTGTGCTAAGTACTATGATGTACATACGTATATCTGTGGTACATTTTGGAAATGGTACTGTATTCCCAAATGGGAGAAGACAAACAAATACGTTTTAGAAATAAATTTAGAATTAATTTTTTTACTTTCTATATTACATTCTCAAAGCATTATGATTAGAAATTCACCAACCTGTTCATCTGAAACAGAATTTCCATTTAAGTCGGAGGAAGGACTTGTCCGGTCACATGGAAGATTATCATCAGAGACATCAGTATTATAACCACTGCCAGTCGGAGAATCAGAAGAATTATTGGATGTCAGCACTCTGCCTCTCTCTGTGGTATTAGCTTTACCCATAATTCCAAAACTATTATACAAAACGGCACCAGACTGTCTCCCTCCTATAAAAATGAAGGCATTTATACATTAAAAAGTGCATTAGTGTGTTATAGCATTTTACTTTATAATATATGTAGAAAAGTTCATAGACATTAGATTTTCCTCATCACGGCCTCATCACATAAAAGTCATGCATGATTAAGTTATCAAGGAAATAATACGCCTACTCAACTAATATCAGAATAGTTACTACATTGTATATGGTATGATTGAACAATATGGTTAATGTTTATATTTTAACATTACAGTAAAATCTTCTCAAAGTAGTCCTTGGTGTTTCAAATATCAAACACAATTGTTATGATTTGTATCTAGATGTCCCTCAAAGTGGGGGTTCTGGAAGTGACTGGATCATGGTTATGTAATACTGGATGATGGGTGTGATAACTAGATCAGTTTCTTAGCTAAATCAGCATGGTTTGGCTGTGGCTGAATGATTTACTAAAGACAGAAGACAACCCATGCTGGGTGTGAGTGGCAGGCACCATGCTTTTAGCCTGAACGGAACAAAAAGAGAATGAAAGATAGCAAGCTACTTTTTGGATTGCTTCTCTACAATACCCCTCTGCCTTGGACTCAGTTAACCATAGACTGAAATCTCTACAAACTGTAAGCTACAATCAATCACTCCTCATCTCATTTTGGGTGTAGGGCATATTGTCCCAGCAAAGAGGAAATAAATCATACAAAACATATCACAATATTCTTGCCATGTCCTGAACCAGTTCTGGAAGTCCAGCTTCCTGAGTGTGTTTAATAAATTACAACAGATTCAAAACATTTATTTGTCATGGTCATTTTGACTTCAGAGAAGATTCAGAAGTCATATGGTGTCAGAGTGAACAAGTGAATAAGGTGAAGACACATGCTATTGGTTTTATGAGCTTGCTTTTCTATTGAGTAATACTCTACAGTGGCAATCACTGTGTTTTATTTATTATTATTATTATTATACCTTGTCTTCTAGAACTGATTCAGAAAGTGTCAAGAGCAATGGGGTAAGTGTGTTCAAAGCAAGGGGGAACAGTTTGAGGGGGACTCATGGCAATTTTTTTCACTGCAATAAATTCTTAGAAGTTAAAACATTCACTATATATTTTGATCAGGGCTGTGCATGGCAAATTTAAAGGCCTATCCACAATACAGCCTTCCTACTTTAAAATGTTATTCAATGACATATTTCCAATGTATAAAGAAAGGGTTTACAATACTTTATACCATATGGTGAAGTTAAAAAATCCAGCTTTTTTTTTTGTCTTTTTGAGACAGGGTCTCACTATGCAGTTGAGGCTGGCCTTGAGCTCACTTTTGTAGCCCAGGCTGGTCTCGAACTCGCACCAATCCTCCTGCCTCAGTCTCCCGAGTGCTGGGATTACAGGCGTGAGCCACCACGCCCGGCAACAAAAAATCCAGCTTTTAACTATGAATACTTTTAGGAAAAGCTGGTGGCTTTACATTTTACTTGGGAATTTTTTTTCAGTCCCAGATTGCTTGTTCAGGAATTGATGTTTGCTGTGTGTGGAAGCTCTGCTCAGTTTTGAAATATACATCAGAGACAAAGGCCCATTTGTGTAAGTGGGATGGGTTATTCACCCCTGGTAAATAATCCCAGGTACCAATTTTCTGCTTCACTATTTAAATTAATGAAAGACACAATGACTCAAAACATTTTAATAATGTAAGGTTAAATTATCTGCTGTTTAAGGAAAATTAAAAACAGAAACTCACCTTTTATGGTTAAATTTTCAAGTCCACATTCAAACATTATCCAACCCCACTTTTCCTGACTAGGACCTATTCGAGTTACATCTGAAACAGCTTGCTGATCTGTTTCATCTACAAAAGTAAATTCATCCAGTTCTTCAAGTGTAAATAAAACTTTGGACTTCTCAAAAGGAATGGCAGTGATGGCACAGGTTCCAATATCTATAACAGAAGAGCAAAAGAAATACTTTAAACAGAGATGTTACTAGTTCTAAAAAATAAAATATTTGCCACTAAGGTTGTCTTAAGAAGATACCTTAATATTTCATGAGAGACAAAAATAAACAAATGAAAGAACTTTTTAAAATAATGCTGCCTCAAAGGAACAAGAGACAACTCCATAATTTGCAAATAAATGCTCAAAGTTATGAGTTTGTTTCTGAAAGATATATGGTACACTAGAAATACAGTTAGTGTGTTCTTTTCCCTTCTTTTTAAAAATGTATTTAGTACAGGATCTGCAGGGTTTTACTACACAGATTGGACTCCTAGGGATCCTCCTATTTTCAGCCTCTCAAGTGCTGGGATTATATGTGTCACCACACCCAGTCTCATTCACCATCTCAGCATGCCCTGTGGGCAGGGCCAGCATTGCACACCAGGATAGAACCCTGGTTGCTGCTTCTGCCTAAGCAGCCACTTTAGTGCACTGAGCTATCTTGCCAGCCCTTAAAGTTGGCAAAATTTTTAATAATTTAGTTTCATGATCAAGTTTGAAATACTTTTCATCATTATAAGAAAAAAAGTTACTTAGCCTTAAAAAATTTTTCTAGAAAATTTACAACTTTGGGAAGACTGAGGATTGCTAATACATTTTACTCAACTAAAAACTTACTTATTTCCAAGGTTCTACTGCTTACAAATGAAGTATAGGAACACACTAAGTATCTTAGAGTGGTTATTTTATATATTTTCATTTCTTTTGCTGATAATATCTACTGAATATAGACAAGCAAAAAGAATATAAAATATGTAAATATATCTACACAAAGACAGCTTATTTTATATTTGACATAAAATGTGTTCCACCCCCTTAGATACCATTTTGCAAACCCTGCTTTAGTTCCCAGTCTCCATATAACAAAGAAACTATATTTCTCAATCACTAATCCTTCTTCAACAGTATCACTTTAATAGCTATAATTTATTCCATTAGTTGTATTTATGATTAGAAAATCTTTGTTGTTTAGAGACTTTTCCTTTACACTTTATTATTTAACTTGTTATATTTGTCTTCAGTCCCATGAATTTACTCTGAGGTATGGTATAATGAGAGGATTTAACTTGAATTTCATTAAATTGTTTGAAGTAGTAATATGTTCACATGTATCAAGTTCCAAAAATTATAAAAATGAATACAATGAAAAGTCCCTAACATGACACTCAAACATGCACTTTATCACCCTCTGGATAACAAAGGGCATGAGATTATTGAATATGTTTTGATAGATAACTAATGCACATTTAAAACATTTACGTGTTTTCCTACATTTGTCCGCAAATGACCACCATGGAATTTCATTACTTTTGTCTCTGATGAATGTTCTTTTTCCAGATGATAAATCTCAAAGCTATAGATACAAAGTTATGCTTATAGTCTATACAATTCCCCTGACACAAATTGGTCACTAGTGCAAACTACAAAGCATCTTTTTTATTTATTTTTTGGTACCAGGGATCAAACTGAGGACTTTGTGCTTGATAGACAAGCATTTAAGCCACTGAGCTGTCTCCCCAGACCCAGAGAATCATATTTTGCATCATTTTTAGGCCTACAAATCATGACTCCTTAGGAAGAGTCATCTAACACCCTCAGTTTGCATTTGCAAGGATGGTGAAATAAACTATAAGAAAGTTATAGTAATCACACAGACTTAGAATACAGATAGAACCATGAAAGTTTCAGAAGCTATAGAACACCGTCAATAAATTCAAGGACTGCATTTGCTCATTCATAAGTGATTCTCTGGCCCACAAAGAGATTTTACAACAGTAAATGAATACAAAAAAAAAAAAAAAAAGTTTTTTTTTTTTTTTTTTCTTTTGTATTGAATCTTACAATGTATGGAGGCTGGAGTTAGCTCAGCAGTCTAAGAACCATCTGGCAAGCACAAGGACAGGGGTTTAATCCCCAATACTATATGCTGTGCTAGCCCAGAACTCTGGGTGTGCTGTGCCAGCCACTAAATCCAGGTGTGATAGCAAATGCCTATAATCCCAGTGCTGTGAGGCTCACAAAGATCACTACAAATCTGAGCTGCACAGTGAGACCCTGTACCAAATAAATGATTGATTAAAGAAGTTTTTAAATGAATCTGATAAAATGTGGTTATTTAAAACTTCTAAAATGATAGCTCAGTGGACTAACATGCCCGCTTCGACAAGAGTGCAGAGCTTGAGGTTTGATCACCAGTGTGCCATGCCAGCCCTGCTCACGGGGTGCACTGAGACAGCAATTGAGACTGGGTGTGGTGGCGTGGGCCTGTAATCTTAGTACTTTACGAGGCTGAAAACAGGAGAATCAGTACAGGTGTGATCTACACAGTGACACCCTGTATCCTCTGTCCTAAATACATAACAACAAAATAAAACCTCTAAAATGAGAAAATACAGTAAGCATAGTCAAAATATTGAAACTATATATGAAATCTCTACCTTTCTCTTGCACTCATCAAGAAATTTCAGAGCAATATCCATTACTCTTAACTATCTATCTATCTATCTATCTATCTATCTATCTATCTATCTATTTATTTATTTATACAGGCTATGTAGTTCTGACTCATAGGGATCCTCCTGACTCAGCCTCTCTAGTGCTGGAAAGACAGGCATGTACCACTACACCCAGTTCAACATCTATCACTCTTATTCATGCCAGTAATCAGACTAGCTATGACGACTTGACTAATGCTGAAATTAATTTTAAAAAAGTTATAGAATAACTCAGCAACCATATCTTTGAAAAAAGGGCCAAACATGTTTAGTGAAAGACAGATAGCCTGTTTCACAAATGGGGCTGCAAAAACTGGCTTTTCACATGCCAAAGAGTAAAACTGTCTAGACTTGTATCAATCACCTTACACTAAAGTGAACAAGGTTTAAAGATGTAAATATTAAAACAGAAACATTAAATCTGCTGAAAGAGAAAGTAGGTAAAAATCTTGAAGACAGAGTTAGGCAGAAAGTTCAGGTATAAAAAACAAACTGCATTACAAATAATTTAAAAAATAAATAATTGGAATCTCATCCTACTGCAAAGTTTTTTTACATCAAAAGAAATCACCAACAGAGTGGAAAAAAAACCCCACAAATTATGAAAAAATTTTAGACAACTGTCCATCAAACAAAGGACTTCTATCTAGAATAAGAATTTAAAAAGATAGACCCCAAAATTCAAAAATTTAATCCGAAAATGGGCATCTGAGATGAATACACATTTTCAAGATGAAGAAACATAGATGGCAAATAAATATATGAAAAAGTGCTCAACATTATTGGCCATTTGAGAAATGCAAATTAAAATACTGAGATTCAATCTCACCCTAGAAAGCTATCATCAAGAAATCAACCAATAATAAATGTTGGTGGGGGTGTGGGGAAAAAATGAACACTTCTACACTGTTGGTGGGAGTGTAAACTGGTACAATCACCGTAGAGACCAAAAAACTTAAGATGAGAGGCCCCATCTGACCCAGATAGTCCCCTTCTGGATATTATCCCAGAAGAACTGGAAATGTCATCCCACAGGGATATATGTGCATCCATGTTTATAGCAGTATAATTTGTCATAGCTAAATCTTGGAAACAACCCAAATGCCCATCACCTGAGGAATGGATAAAAAAGATGTGGTATTTTTATATCGTGATACATTACTCAGCTATAAAGAAAGGTAGATTTGAGGCTTCTATAGGTAAATGGATGCAACTGGAGACCAGACAGGTGTAAGTGAAATAAAAAAATCCTCGTGGGGCTGGGGAGATAGCTCTGTGGCACAAGTGCCTGCCTGGCAAGTGCAAGGTTGTGAGTTCAAACCCCAGTCCCACAAAAAAAAAAAAAAAAAAAAAAAAAAAGAAGACCTTTAGGGCCAGTGGTATAGCTCAGCAGATTAAGAGCTTGCTTAGGGAAGTGCAGGGGCTAGGGTTTGGCTCCTGGCACCTCCTGCCACAATGGCCCCGCGCTGGAGCGCACTGAGGCAGTGATGGAGTGCACCTGTAATCTCAGCACTTGGGAGGTACAAGCAGGAGGATCACTGAGTCAGAAGTGCGACCCTGTCCAAAAAAAAAAAAACAATCCTAGCATGTACCCTTAGTGTAAGAAACAAAGTGCTAAGATCCAAAAGATACAATAGATATTGTGAAAGGGAAAGAATCTGCTCAAAAGGAAAGAAGTGGGATGGGGTAAAGAGAAAAGGATGGGGGAAAAGATAAGTATATACACACACAACAGTTAAGATAACTATACTAGTAATTTCTATTAGTTCACTGAAAGGAATACTTAGTAATTATATTGTTTGATCAATATTATAAGCCTGTATCTGGTAATCTAAGCAACTATCTTGAATATAAAAATATGCAATATAATAATCATTGTTAATTTTCTACATCTTGTTTTGAAATTCTGCATCATCTTTATTTTCTCTTTTTAAAATAAACAAAACTTAAAACAAAGATGATAAAGATCATGCTATCTCTGTTCTATACTTTGCAGGCCATCAGCATGAAGAAAATACATTAGGAGATAAAAGCATTTCTTAATTTAGGGCAATACTATGTCTTACCAAGGTTTACTTTCCATTGTGCACAGAAGTAAGCAATTTGTACTTAAATATCAGGTGTTTAGTATGTATGTATCTCTCCCTTTCTTATAAAATACCCAGATTGTAGCAACATTCAAAAGAAGAAATCATGTTTCCTTCAGCAAATTATTCTTGTATTACACAAGCAAAACAAAGTATTATTTGTTGTAGAACTCTACCTGTTGTATCAAGACCCCTAAGTTGTCCATGAACTCGATGAACGTTTAACTTGGCAGCAATTTCTTTG
Source organism: Myocastor coypus (assembly GCA_004027025.1). Classification (NCBI taxonomy): domain Eukaryota; kingdom Metazoa; phylum Chordata; class Mammalia; order Rodentia; family Myocastoridae; genus Myocastor; species Myocastor coypus. Next base: position 94,139 of record PVJA010002501.1, read on the forward strand.
CCTTTTTCTGCTCCAGCATTTGACCTGAGAGATCCTGATGACTGAGGCTGCATCTTAGTGGTATGAACATATCTATCAAAATTTGATGTTTTGCTGGGATCAGCATTATTTGAAGTCTCTTCAACCACACCTCTTAATTAAAAAAGAAAAAGGATATAATGCTTGTTTAAATACTATTATTCAGGGAAAAATTGAGTAGATTATTTACTCCCCTACATCCTCCCCCACGTCCCCACAAGGGATTAAACCCAGAGCCTTTCCAAGCTACTTTTCCAGCCCTTTTCTATCAGTCTTCAGTGAAGGTCTCACTTAGTCTCATTAAGTCTCACTAAGGCTGGGCTCAAATTTGCAATCCTTCTGCCTCAGCTTCTGGAGTGCTGGGGTTACCGATGTTTGTCACCATGTCCATCTTAAATGGTTTATTTTTAAAAGAAACACTCCACTATTTTTAACTAAACTGATATAGAAATCAAATTATTTATTGCCTACTGAAGGTAGTATAAATAAAAATATAAACTTTCAAAATAATGAGTTTCAATACTTCAATCTCAGGGATGCATTCAAAGATAATCAAGACTTGCTTTTACATCTAGCAAAAAAAACTGTTCCTCAAATTTACAAAATATTTCTTACCTGTTCATACGAACTTGTGTAGCAATTCTGTCAAAACACAAAGCTACTAGGGAAACATGAGTCACACTTCTGCTAGGTGCTGTAGCTGGGGATTCTTCTACTGAGGCTTGTAATAAACATAAATTTACCTAATACACAAAATGGCATTCAGTTCAGAGTTATCCACTGACAAGACATTGCATAAAAATAAAATATATATCAAATGAAAGGCTACTACTAAGAATGATCTATGTATCTCGGGCTAATAATGGTAAAGCTTATAAAGATTTTCATAAAATTAAATTTTTACTAGATCAAATAAGAAATATTTTATTAAATACTCTTGATATTCTGTGTAAATAAACCTCTTATAAGATATCAAATCTGTATTTGCCCAGGAAATGAAATATGTTTTTGGTATTTTAAGTTGTTTCACTACCATTAACTTTAGTAAAATGCAAAGAATAAAAACCACCAGAATGTGTTCATTTTTCAGGAAAATTTTTTAGAACACTTAAGTTTTTACCTTTGGTATGTTAACATTAGCTTGAAGACCTTTAATTGTTACATTATCGTGCTGCTTCACCGTAAGATTTGTCTGATCTTGTCCCTGGTTAGTTGTTCCTATCGTACGGTGCTCAGTTTTGGTGCCTCGAATATCTTGTTTGGAAGATAGCTAAAGGATTGAAGGTAAAGTGATTACATAAATTTCCACACAATACAAAACATCAGTCTGCCTAACTCTGCATCCTCATGCTCATTGCATGCTAGCTAGCAGTGGCTTTCATACCCCATATTAGAATCCCAACATTTGGTTTTAAAGTAGGAAATAGATCAGCATCTATAAGGTTAAAAAAATTCATGTATATATTGTGTGTTTGTGTATGTAAAATATTATAAAGAAACACAGACAGTACCACTAGTTATTGGTAATGGTTTTAGGAACACTAAACTTTACTTTTTTTCTTTTGAATTTTTATTTATTTTTTAATTATCTGTTATTTTTCACTTTGTTTATATATTGGATTCTAATCTAAAAGAAACCATGTGAGATTAAAGCTTGTCTGTCTGACTTCATTTAGTAGTATAAACTCAAGATGTATCTATTTTCCTACAAATAACTCATATTTAGTTTTCTTTATGGCACAGTAGTACTCCACTGCATATACCATGTTTTCTTTATTCACTTGTCTGCTGATGGACATTTAGGCAGTTTCTAGATTTAGCTATTATAAACTGTGCTGCCGGTGTCGCTGTAATCCACTGATGCCTTTCTCTCTCTCAGGAAGATACCTAAAGGCATATTTTATTTCTGACAGGTGACTCTTCCTTGGCTAGGGAATCATTTCAAACATTTTTTCCCTCGGTTTTCTTTTATTAGTCACGTGATTACAGGGTGAATGATTACAAAGTTCATGGGGATTTGATGCATATGGACAACATGTCTTAATGCTTTTCTCATCTCTTCTCCCCTTCCCTTCCTTCTCCTTTCCCTCATCCTTTGATCCTTTTCCCTTTAGGAAAAGTTTATCTCCCTAGCTCCCAACATCAAACTTTTATTTTACTCCTTATAGATTGGGTTGGATATGGGAGAACCCACATAGCTTTTAAGCTGATATGCTGTCTTTATGGAGCAAAGGACACAGGAAGGACTTGGAAACATGTTTATGTATTCCCATAAAAATTCTAATATAATTAGCATAGATTAACAGATTTGTTCAACTTTGGGTACTCTATACACATGATGGATACATCATTTGATGTGTGCACTGAATAAAAAGTTCTCACATTTTCTGAGAAGGTAGTCTTGCTATTTTGCACAGCTTCCTGAAGGACTTTGGTGTGAAGATCATCTACAATTGCAGCTGGATGTCGGGTACTAGCACAGTGAACCATTGCTTCAATATATCTGAGGAAAGAAAAAGAGGAAAAGAAAAAATTTTTAATGTTTTTTCTTTTGTGTTAAAAAAATGAAAAAAAATTACACAGATTTCACAACTAGATGATAGGAAATTAACAATGGTTGTTTTTATTTTTATTCTTTTTATACAGGGTCTTGCTATATAGTTCAGACTCATAGTGATCCCCCTGTCTTAGCCTCCCCAGAGCTGAGATTACAGGCATGTACCACTGTGGCCTGCCATTCCAGAGCCAGCACAGTTGTGCAGTATCAGAGACTGAACTCAGGACACTGCATTTGCCAGGCAAGCACTTATACTGCCAAGCTATCTCCCCAGCCCAACAATGGTGGTTTTATTACATAGTTATGTTCAAATTAGTTGCACAGATTATTAGATATAAGTATATGAAATTGATCAAACCATATACGCACTGTTCCTTTCAATAAATAGAAATTAGTAGTACAATTAAGTTATCTATCTTGCATATAGATATATATGTCTATCTATATATAAGAATTTTCTCCTTCCAGTAAAGAAAATTTTAGGCAGCATATCACTTAATATTATGACCTAATTTATCTAACATATCAGTGAAATTTAGCACCTTTAAATATTTAAAACAATTCTACAATATTGAAATGAGAATACAATGCCAAAAATATACTTTAGAAACTATGTAAGGATATATTTCTGAAATTTTACCCTCATCATTAGTATCTCTACTCCAAGATAGAGCATTTCAGATTGGATAGGTCTTTCCCGTTTTTCCTCCCTGGGGCATGCTGAGATAGTGATTAAGACTGGGCATGCTGGCACATGCCTGTAATCTCAGCACTTGGCAGGCTGAACATATGAGGATCACTCTAAGCCTTATCTGTGTAGTGAGACCCTATAGACCAGAGGTTCTCAACCTGGGTCATAACCCCGGCGGGGGTCGAATGACCAAAACACAGGGGTTGCCGAAAGCCATTCCGAATCATAACTGTAGCAAAATTACAGGTTTTTCTTTCCTTTTTTCTTTCTTTCTTTCTTTCTTTCTTTCTTTCTTTCTTTCTTTTTTTTGTCTTTTTGAGACAGGGTCTCGCTATACAGTTCAGGCTGGCCTTGAGTTCACTTTTTGTAGCCCAGGCTGGTCTTGAATTCGCATCGATCCTCCTGCCTCAGCCTCCCGAGTGCTGGGATTACAGGTGTGCACCACCATGCCCAGCTCTAAAATTACAGTTCTGATGTAGCCACCAAAATTATTTTTTGGTTTGGGGTCACCGCAACATGAGGAACTGCGGGGTCGTGGCACTAGAAAGGTTGAGAACCACTGTGTGTAGACCCTATACTAAATACAGTTTTTAAAAAATGTTGAAGAGAGTTTTTCATATACTTGTTTGTCAGTTGTATGTCTTTTTCAAAAAAAATATTTATTTAGGTCTACTGTTCATGTTTTTTGTCTTTTTGAGACAGGGTTTCACCATGCAGGACTGGCCGTGAACTCATAGTCTAAATTGGCCTTGAACTTGCAGCCATTTTTGCCTCAGCCTCTCGAGTGCTGGGATTATAGGCATACACCAGGCACACCAAGCCTACTGTTCATTTTCTGTTGGGTTATTTTCTTTATTTTTATTTTTTCCTGTTGGGTTGAATCCCTTGTATATCCTGGGTATCAACCTTTTGTCAGATATATAATCAATAAACATTTACTCCTATTCTGTAAGTTGTCTCTTCACTCTGTTCAATCTTTTAAGCTACCATAGAAAACTATGTACCTTTGCAGTTAAAGAAAAATATTCATGAAATTGGTCTTCACTAACCCTCTTTAGCATTTAGACTTTTTCACACAACTTTGCTTTTCGTTGTGTTTCATTCTGTTTTTATTCACAATTGGTTTTTCTCCCTAAACTATTGGCACCCTACAGGACAGAATATCTACTATTTTCTCTTTAACTCCTTGTTAACTATACAGTGAGAATGTGAAATGATAATTAGTCCCTGAGTATTTAATTATTTTATGCTTACTAACCCCACTAGTAAAAAAACCTAGAAAATACAATTATTGTGATGTTGCAAAAAATTATTGAGGTTGAAAAACTGAAACATGGATCTTATTAATCAGTTTTACTCAAAGTAGGTATCATCACCAATCTTCTCTAGGAACACTTATTGAATGAACCTGTCCTATATCCATTATTTTACAAAGTAAATGATAGACGTTACTACCTGTCCAAAGCTTCAGCCACGAGTGGAGTCAGTACAATATCAACGGTTCCTTTTACTTCAACTATGGCTGTAGTCCTGGTCTGAGTGACTGGCTGGTCTAGCGCCCATTCTTCTGTGAAAGTCTCATCATCTGTGTTATTAACGATCTTCCTTTCCAAGGGAGTGTATGGGGTACTATATAATTTAACAGGCAAAGTTTATGTCATTACGATCATGAACAAATATAAAAGCTGAACTTTCTTAAGACTACTGAATATTTAACTAAATTTATTTCAGCGAAAAATTTAATAGAATTGGGCTTGATATATCATGTCACAAATACTTTCCATAGAGAGGTATGTACCAAAATGTAAATTGGTCAAAGATGGGTAATACATGAAAGGAGAAAACTTTTTTTTTTTTTTTTTTTGATAGGTCTACTTTATGAACTCATTCTAAACTAACAAAATTACAAGGTTAAACTCTTATGCATCTCAAAATTTATTTGCCAAGATATGGCTTTCATAATATTTTTAATCAGAAACACTACTTACTCCTTATGTAGCCAAAATCATGAAAGACAAAGTGCTGAATTATTTGGTACAAGTTAAAAACAAGGCCCATACTCTATGGCTATTACTCAGAACAAATTGACTTTAAACTTTAAAAGTACACAATTTTTACTTACTTTGAAGTTGATCCTGAAAGTTGCATTCCTCTGTCTAGCAATGAATTAGCTGTAAGCCCCTGTTTTATAACCTGAAATAATATAAAATATTAGCTTATGATTTTAATTCTTTATTTTTTATGCTTTCAACAGGTCTTGTGAATATCCAAATTACCTTGTTAATATAATTTTGATACAGTAAGGATAAATATTTAGCATACAAATTAAGAAAAATCACAGAAAATAGTTCATTGGTAACTTCATCTTCTCTTTATTCAAGTAAATGACTACGGTTATGAAGGTTAAGCAATGAGAGTACAAGACTAAAAATAAAACAAGCATTTCAAGTGTCTTTCCTCTAGGATTTGTGGGGGCTAAAATTAGTCTTCTCTGAGCATAAAATTAAAGTTTAAGTTAAAAAGCAACCCAGTCAAACACTAAACTATAGGAAAAGCTAGACTTATATTTTATATTCATAAAAATAAAATGATATATGGCTCTATCTAGCCAAACTGAACCCTTAGAAATGCTTAGTCATTCATTTATATCTAATGAAGAACACTTTACTATCTCCTGTGATATAACTTTAATGATGCCTAAAGCTATGAGTTCCTTGGCCCATATTCTCCAGAAATTTGACTACTTCCTAAAGCTATTACTTAGAATACGGAAAATAGAAATATTTAAAAGAAAAACTATTTCTTAAGATATGGAAATAATTTTATTCTTTTAGTTAGTATTTTATATAGCAAGTACAATTCAATTCTATACTGAGAATCCACTTACCAGCATATCTCTACATGAAATTAAGAGAACAATTGAAATCTTAGCATGAGAATTTTATCTTAGACAAGAAATAGGCAGAAAATTAAAACCAAAACTTTGCATCTGTCACTAATGTTCCTTCTTATTTCAATATATATTACTCAAATGCCTATATATCGCTGTAAGGACAACTCCATCATAATGTTTCCATAGTTCACATCCTAATTCCTTAAAAAGCTCAAGAGTTTTCCAGTAACATACTAAAATTTGGCTTCATAGTCTATACTTGAATAACCCTACCCCTGTTTGTGTGTCTACCTGCTATTTCTCTGTATTCAATGATCTTTTTCTCATCGTAGGTCCCTTTTCCTCCTGCGCCTGAGATGCAGTCTCCCAAGGTATTTCCATTGTCAATTCTTCATCTTTGGCTTTTCAGGTTAACTTTAAAACTTCTTCAGATAGATTTTTCCCTATCGATATAATCTAGGTAGCCTCTATCCCCATTATTTTCTCTCCCACTATCTTTCATTATCTATGTAAGATGCTTCTCAATTTGAAACCATTTAATTACTGTCTCCCACCTATAAGGTATAAGCTCCATGTCTGTTTCCCCCGCCAGTGCACACCAAGGTCTGCTACAGAATAGTATATAATTAATCTAGGAATGACTATACAAATTAAAATTGAAAATTCAAGAAAATAATCAGTTCCCAAAGACTTCATATGCTTAATTTTAGTCTTTAACATCATAAAAAATTGTCTTACAAATTGTTATTTTAAAAATATAGTTTTCATGTTGACTAGTATCACTAAATTTATTTTTAGGTGTCATCAATTTTTCTTAAAAATCATTTATAATATAACATATAGAAATAACCAGTGATAGCCGGGCGTGGTGGCTCACGCCTGTAATCCCAGCACTCGGGAGGCTGAGGCAGGAGGATCAGTGCGAGTTCGAGACCAGCCTGGGCTACAAAAGTGAGCTCAAGGTTAGCCTGAATGCATAGCGAGACCCTGTCTCAAAAAGACAAAAAAAAAAAAAAAAAAAAAAAAAAAAAAAAAAAAAAAAAAAAAAAAAAAAAAAAAAAAAAAAAAAAAAAAAAAAAAAAAAAAAAAAAAAAAAAAAAAGAAATAACCAGTGATATAATTCATACTACATTCTAAAAAATTCCAATGTGAAGTCAGTAAAACTGGATTTTTCTATAATCAGTAGATTAGTAGAAAAATAATCAATTATTAAAAGTAAGTGATAGCTCAGTGGACTAAAATGCCTGATTAGGCAGAGCGCAGCGGCCAGGGTTCAATCCCTGGGGTGCTATACCCACCCCGCCCTACAGGGCACACTGAGACTGCGATTGAGACTGGGCATGGTGGTGTGCACCTGTAATCCCAGCACCCTGGGAGGCTGAAAACAAGAGAATCGCTACAAATTCAATCTATGTAGTGAGACCCTGTTGACTTTGTCCCAAATACAAAAAGAAAAAAGAAAAAAAAATCTATTCTCACGAACAGATTTGATCTTAATGTGAGTAGGTACAGACTACATATTGTAGACACAGACTGCATATAAATTTACTAAAATAATACAGTCACCTTTCCTCAACTTAATTTGTTTACATTAAAAAGATTTAAATGATTCATCAATAAACCTAGACCTAACATCAATAACCCTGAGTGGTACGTGAAGTCACTGTATCAGAAAGTGTATTTTCAAAACAATTGAATAGTTCTGAAAACAACTTCTTAAACATCTGCTATACATATGTTTATTTAAAAATTAACAAAAGAGAAAAAAGTCTACTTTTCTAAATAAATATGTCAGTGGAAATTAATAATTTGGTTTATACCTTAAATGTTGGAACAGAAAGCTGTTCAAAGGATGATGAACTTTCTTCACTGGTGGGTGTATCAAGATCAAGAGGACGATGCAATGAGGACTTAGATGTTCTTTTGTTGGTTGGATGTTTAACTGACCAATTAATTACCTGGAACTGAGTAAGGTAAGTCTGATAACAATTCATCACAGGTTGCTGAGAAGTGATCTGTTCACTCTCGACTGTTTTCTCACCTTCTACAATATACAGATGTTCTACAACCTCATCTTCTCCACCTAATGCAGAAACAAATGAAGCCTGGGAAGGATGAGTTTTGAATGGCAGAGTTCGGGAATCAGGAATGCTCTCCCCATGGCCAGTAAGCGGCCCTTCTACACTGTGATATATGGAACCTCTACTGTAGTCAATCTGTTGTGTTTGCTTCTTCTTCTTCTTCCTACCAGGGTAAGTTCCAGGACCCTCATCACTGCTAATGGGCTCAAATTCCTCAGCTGCAGAAAAGTAGGCTTCGCTATCAGCCATTGACATGCTGGAATCCATTGATCGATACTGATGAAATGAATTGGAGTCTGCTGATGGTGTATACGGGAATGAACCAAAGCTTCTCCTCTGTTTTGGTGAGTCTAGTACATTTTCATCACTTCGAGAGACATCACTACTAAACTGAACTCCAACTGTAACAGGCTGTTTATCCCCATAAAAAGCAGCAGTAAGACTCTTAGTGCTTCCAAGTCGAGTAGAACATACAGAGGCTTGTCGCTTCAAAGGAGACCTAAGAGGAGACTGGCCTACCGATTTATCCTGAGTATTAGGAGATACAGGACTAGTTCCTGATATTTCTGCAGGAATACTGAAACAGAAAACAAATTTATTACTATTTTCAGTAAATAGTATAATTTAAGATCTATACAATTTTTAGTAATTTTAAAAATACATTTTGAAACTCCATTATAATATCCATTCCAAATAGCAAAAGCACACATATGTTCACAATCCAAATTTAAAGTAGCTCAAATACAATGTATTTTTAAAGAAATCTGGGATACAATCTTATCAGTAATCTATGTACGCAAGTGCATTTATACCGATTTTTTTGTTTGGGTGGTTGGTTGTTTTTTTTGGTATCTTCTAAGAGCTTGTCCAACAAAATATAGAATGAACCTCTGCTTAAAGGAGATTGACTGAAAGATATAGACAACTTTATAATTTCTGATTTCAGCAGCTGATGTAGTAGTGCCATTTACAGAGACAGAAAAATTTGAGAGTAATAGAAAAAAAGATACATGCTGACTTTCAGGTCTTTATGAAACACTCAAGTAAAAACATTAAGCATGTGCCTTTGTTTGTAGGGACAAATATTTTTGCCTAGAACTTTTAAAATAGTAGCCAGAAAACGAGGAAAATAGTGTAAAATGGAGAAAAGAGTATAAAATTGAGAACAGAAACACAGCAACACTTAAAAATCACAGGTTGTAATAGGAAGTGAAAATAGAAGAAAAGTGAAAACTGAAGGATATGGCAGTGGAGAGTGAGACAGGACAGCCAGGGAGGTTGGAGGAAATTGTGAAATGTGTTATGAAACCAACAGGAAAACATGCTTCAAAAGAAGGGATTAGCCTATTACTAAGATACAGATAAGTGGGTCAAGAAGTACTCACCACACTAAAAGGATAGTGACTGTATGTTAACAATAACTCATTCTGAATGATGAGATAGTAAACATTTGTTTTCACTATATTTTTGTATTTTTGTGTTTGTATTTTATATTTTTGTATTTGTATCACTTTATTCAAAAGACAAACTGAAGGGGCTGGCGAGATAGCTCTGAGGCACAAGTGCCTGCCTGGCAAGTGCAAGGTCATGAGTTTGAACCCCAGTCCCACACACAAAAGAAAAGATAAACTGACATTTTAGAGTATGTTCAAAGAGCCAAAAAAAAAAAAAAAAAAGTTCTAAAGTGAAGGAGTACAGTAGAAAGGTTTTCTTGCCACACTTGAGGCAATTATAAGATTTTAAATCAAACTGAATTACTGACCTCACTTGGTCATCATCTTTTTTTGTACCATGTAAGAACTCTTTCTGAACTATGCGGTCATCAGCAGCAGAAGAGGGGCTTTCCTTTTCACCGGCCAATAAAGGTTGCACAGCACTAGAACTACTATTTTCTTCTGAGGAAGAAGATGAACTATGGGATCGTAGTGGCACTTGAAGACTAAGGTGCTGAGTTTTTCTTTCTACTTCTATTCCTACTGATTTGTTTTCCCATTCTTTCCTCTTCATACCATTCAGGTTACCTAAACAAACAAAAAGTCAGTGAAGTGAACATAAATATTTCCACAAAAGAGGTATTTCCATAGAGAATGTGACAACTTAAAATACTTCAATTTTAAGTATAATAAGTTTAGGAACAGCACAGAAATCTTTTTACATAGTAATGTATTTATATTTCAGGGCTTGGGATAGCTCAGTGGTAAAGCACGTAATTGACATGAATAAGGCCATGGGTTAAATCTCTAGGACATACACAAAATTCAAACTTACAGAAAGCTTTCAAGAATACTGGCAAATATATCATATCTCTTTCAGATTTAAGATTTTTTTTTCAGATTTCAGATTTTTTTTTTTTTTTTTTTTTTTTTTGCTGTAGAAGCCCAAAGGCAGTAGGAATTTTCTCATTTTACACTTACCACTATACTTTCAATACCTACAATAATAGCCCAAACTCAGAAGCAATCAATAAATTATTTTGTAGATTGAATAAATAATGATTTCATAGCCAGAGTAGAGCATTACTCTTTCGAAGTTTTCTAAAGAGCCCAACAGAGTATTTCGTAAGTGGGAGAGGGGCAAATGGTGAGTTCAACAGCTACCTCCAGCAAAACAAACAACAAATTAACTCCATTCAACTTCTCCAGATATCCTTGCACTACTCAAAAAAAAGTAACCTGCTAGTGAAAAAAAATATGCACTGTGAATAAAAAGCAACTCTACATGAAATGCAAGATATAAGACTTATGAACTTACAATCTATTTTTACTTACCAAAAATGTAAACAGAACAAGAGAAGTCAAAACAAACGTGTCTAATTCACTTCTATCTGAAAGGAACTAAATGTATCCTTGATTCTAGTAGCATGACTCTCACTATACTGACACATTTGACTCCGACATGACTCAACAACCAAACTCAAGATAAAAAAGAAGGACTTCACCCCCATCTTCTCTGGACAAGATATGGCAATTTAGCATCTACAACTAATTACTGAGCAAATCACTAGAAGGGCCAGAGTACTTCCCATTAAACACTGTAAGAATTATAATCAGCCGTTCTTTGTGGGAAAAGAAAATTACTATTTCTTCCCTCTCACAGCATGTGTAATTTTCCTGCAGATAGTCTTCCCCGAGTCAGTGATGCTGAGTTTTGATCTGCTGATTAGAAAATCAAGCAGTCTTTATAATTAGTGCCAGCTGTAATATAAGAGAAAGAACACAAACATTTGTGCAGTTTCAGTCCCAGTGATAAGCTTCAGTTTCCTCCCTATTCTTCCCTTCTTCCCTGTAAATCTCCATGAGATCTTGAGGATTAAGTGAGAAATACCAGAATAAATCTTTAAAAATGAATTTTATTCAAATGTAAGAAAACAAGGTTATTGGTAAGTTCCAGCCTGAGAGCAAACTGCTAAATTATTATGGCTTGATACAACATGGCTGAAACCCCCAACCAACAGCTTATCTTCCCAATGACTTCTTTGTTCCCACTCCAGTCCTAGACACCATTTCCATGTACAAAAAAAGCATTCAATCAGCTCCTTACATGTCACTGGACCTGCATCTCAAGTTCTGCGCCTATCAAAAGTCCACAAAATCTCAACCTTCCTGTCTCAGGTGAGAGGTCCCCCTTATCTCCCTCAGATCCTCTCTGTGTCCTCCTCTATGGCAATAAAGGCCTCCTCCCCTTCTTTCACTTTTGTTTCTCTGCCATGCCAAAAAAACTAACAGTTATAAGAAGACAGCATGTCTTATTTGCATGATTTTATCCACAAGATGACAAGGAGTTATTTTCTGCACTTATAATCTGATGTTACACTGGCAAATTGCTGAAGTAAAAGGACCTTAAAATAACATGTACTTAATCCCAGCACTCGGGAGGCTGAGGCAGGAGGATCGGTGCAAGTTCGAGACCAGCTTGGGCTACAAAAGTGAGCTCAAGGCTAGCCTGAACTGCATAG
>PVJA010002502.1:0-56063 GCA_004027025.1 Myocastor coypus
TCTCTCTCCCTCTCCCTTCCCCTCCCCTGTCTCTCTCTCATATTGCATTCAGGCTCTCTGCCCCAGTTTGGGTGTAGCACATCCATAATCCCAACAGTCCTAAAACCTATAATCCCAGTGGATCACCACCCATAATCCCAGTGGATCATGAGTTAATCTCAAACTCTAGAAGCCCCTGCCCCATAATTGCATGAGACCTTGCGGGGACAACGAGACACAAACCATAGCATATCCATTCTATAGTCCCTTGCTCTCGGCAAGCACCTCAACAGGTCTCGGCTCTTTCCCTGGTGGAGAGACCCATGTCTCTACTCCCAAAAGTGCTGGGCCATTTGCCATTCTGCCTGGATTGGGTTGTTATAGTTTCCCCCTGACTTTAATAACAGGACAAGGTAATACTAACAGGCGCCTTGAGGGGTCTCCCACCCTCTAGGTGTGCCCTTCTTTTCCTCCACTATGCACTAGTAGTCTGATTTTCCCCTGAGAGTCTGGGCCAATCACCACTGACTACACTACGTCTCCCTCTTTAGCTTGTTCCCTCGGAGGCATGAGGAGACCAAATGCCCAGGCGGAATCTTAGCCTCCATCAATGGTATCATTGTTGGGCGTCCTGGTACAAATTGCCTCCTCTGGAACTAAAACTTCTAAGCCAGCAGGGCATCAGGTCGTGGGAATAGGAAGCAAAGATTTTGCTAGTGGATCCATCACTGGGGGTAACAGTGAGTGGTACCATTCCCACTTCCACTTGATTCCCGGACCTGTGAATGCGGACTGTGAGAGACACAGTGTCATACAGTGAACCCTGACTCAAAGCATATAACACCCCTTGAAGAACCCTGACCCAGCCCAGCCAGCGGTTGCTACCTAGCTGGTCTGGTAACTGGGCCTTCACCCACCTGTCTTCATTCCACCTTTCTATCAGTCCAGCCCCTTTCCAGGTGGCGAGGAACATGGTAAGCCTGGCAAGTCCACAAGCGTGAGCCAGAGCCAGTGCCTCACTCCTTCAGTCAGAGGCAATGCTGTGTGGAACTCCATACAGTAGACAGGCCATGGGTGGTAGTGTTAGCAGAAGCATTGTGTGCAGAGAAGGCAAATCCATATCCAGAATAAGTGTATATGCCAGTAGGGGCAAAGCACTGCCCTTTGCATGATCCAAATGGTTCAATATAATCAACCTTCCCCCAGGTCACAGGCTGATCACCCAGGGGGATGGTGCCATATGAGAGACTCAGTGCTGGTCCCTGCTGCTGTCCTGTTGGGCATTCAGCACCGGCTGTAGCCGGATAGGCCTTGGTGAGTGGGGTCTGTGTTGCTAACCTCGCCATCCCTGCCACCTGGGCCACTGTGCTGTGGGCCCAATGGGCAGTGACAAAGTTGGCTGAAGAAAGAGGCTGTCAGCTGCTCTCTACAGAATGGTCCTCTCATCCACTTGAATGTCAAAATCCTCTCCTGCGGCGGGGAGGGGAGGCACCTGTTATTGGGTGTTTAATGAGATATAAACATTTTTACATCCTTTGTCCATATGGAGAGGTCTGTCCACCCACCTCTTTCCTAAGTATCTTTGTCACCTGTTTTCTAGTCATGTCCCTCCCAAGTTCGTGACCATCCATCCAGACCATTGGCTAGGACATGGTCACACGTCTGGACGTTTCTTCTTCCAGGCAACTTGTGCTACCAAGGGCACTGCTCGAAGCTCCGCCCACCACGACAATGTCCTTTTACCACTGTCCTTCAGGGATGTCCTAAAAAGGCGCTGTGACCCTGCAGCTGCCCATGTGCAGGCAATGCCTGGACAATGTGCAGGGCCATCCATAAACCAGGCCTTTGCCTTCTCTTTCTCTGACGTAGTCATCATTGTATAGTATAGCCCACTCTCGGTTTGTCTCGCTGTGGGTCTGTCTGTCTGTCTATGGGGCTCTATCGCCTATGTATGAATCTGCATCTATCTATGCATCTGTCTATCTATAGATCTATCACCTGTTTATTATCTGTGGATCTATTTATTTATCTCCCTAAGGGTCTTTCTCTCTACCTAAGGATCTCTCACCTAGTTGCCTATCAACCTATTACCTATTCTATCTACGGATCTGTCTATCTATGGATCAATCTACCTACCCATCTTCTATCTATCGATCTGTCTATCTGGAATCCATCTCATGTAATATCTGTCCATCCTCACACATAACTGTATGTATTTTAGAAGCTTCCCCATCAGTGGTTTCTTTGGGGAGAACATTGAGAAGAGGGCAGGAGGAGACCTCCTGGGTGCACTAGCTCATCGGCTTCCTCGTGTGAGGCTTCAAAGCATGAAGGGGTGCAGACATAGAAGGCACTGAGCTGCTCCGCAAAGGCCTACAGGTGTCCCCTCTTGAGTGTCTGTCTCACCAGCAGAGCAATTCAGCCACGCGTCGTACTTTTCCTCTCCAGACCTCAGTTTGCTGATCTGTAGAATGGACTACTGTTGCTTGGGACCCTGCCTGTCTCAAACATCTCCCAGAAGGTAATCTCTACCCTGCCGGGAGCTTTGTATCATTTGAGTCCATGGCTTAGGACCCGGCAAAGACAAGGGACTTCCAATAGACCTGTTCCACTTACCATGCAGTGCAGTGAGACTTGGGAAAGAGCTCCCCAAGAGGTACAGACTGGCACTTGCCCCCACTGGGGTGAATGTGACTATGGAACAGGGGTCATACTCTCTCAGACAGGAAGTTAAAATCTAGATATGGGAATGGGAGCAGCCTGCAGTGATAGGGGTTTGTGGGTTTTTTCCTCTGAATAATGCGTGGCTCTAGAGTAACCTGCTGTCACCTGGTCCCCAGAGTCCTGTGCCACCACCCTAGGGCCCAGCCTTGGTGTGGACTTGGACACGTCCCATGGCTGCATCTGGGAGGCCCGTTGGCCTCTGTCGCTGAAGGTCCTGATGTTCCCAGGGCTTTCTAGTGTTGCTTAATCCCCAAACACAGCAGCCTTTAATTTATGGGGACACAGCAGTGGCCCCGGGGTCTGAACCAGGAATCAAAGTGAGTGAACATCATTTACCATAAACAAGCTGCTCCCCAGGGTTGTGGGGAGCAGGCACAAGGAAACCCCACGATCCTTGGACACTCACAATAGAAGCCACCAGCGCAGGGCTGCCTTCCAAGGCCCTGAGCCTGGTCCCTCCCTGCTGGTCTTGGAGCCTCTGAGGAGCTGGAGTGGGTGGACAAGGGGGGGGCGGGGCAGAGCTCCAGGCTTCTCAAGAACAATGGGTCAGACCCATTCGGGAGGCTCCGTAGCCCTCCTCTGCCCTGAGTGTGTGACAACCTCCCAGGCAGGCAGCAGGGATGGCCGAGGGAGGGCAGAAACTTAGGACATGGTAGCCGCTGCCTGTGCCCTTCATTGCTACGCCATCTATTTTAGTATAGGTTCCTATAGTGGAATGCTTAACAACGGAGGTGCTCCACAACCGACTGGTGGGTTTCCTGAAAACACACCAGGTTAGAAGTTGGTAGGCTTGGGGACCTGGGCTAAGTCTGTCACAGCCTCCTCTCCAGCTGGACAACTCCTAGCCTTTTGGGAGCTTCAACCCCACAGGCTGGAGGTGCCTGGGGACAGGTGGCTGCCTCTCGTGACCTACACTCACGCTCTTTCAGCCAGGCTCTGGTAGTTTCCACAAACGTGGTGGGTGTGTGGCAAACGGAAAATTCCTTTTCTGTCCTTTTTCCTGAGAGTCTCTGGCCACCCCAACTCTGGCAATTTTACAAGAACAGGCTTGTAAACTCAGCAACACCCCATAATCCTCTTTATGGGGCCTGCTGTGGTAATGGACGCTCATCCGCTCTCCCCAGCTAAGCCTAGTGGGGAGCCAAGACCCCCTCACCCGCCCTAACCCTATAAACAGTCCCAGGAAGCCAGGCCCACAGGTATCTGAGCAACTCCAGGTCCAACAGGCAGGGGGCGCTGTGCAGCCGGGGCAGGGAAGGAGGACAGGGTCTTCAGTAGGACCACAGCACCTGCAGAGGAATCACTAGACTTTTTCCTTTCCTCTCTGTATTTTTTTTGGTCTTGCTTGATTTCTCCAGCTAACATGAGGAACACTACACTAATAAGAGTGGTAAGAATGCACACCCCGGGCCGGGGAGATAGCTCAGCACTCTAAGTGTCTGCCTGGCAAGTGCAAGGACCTGGCTTTGATCCCTGGTACCACATATGGTGCTAGCCATGGAAACCCAGGCAAGCTGTGCAGGCCACTGGAACTGGTATGGTGGCACACGCCTATAATCGCAGCTCTGGGGAGGCTGAGAGAGGAAGATCACTACGAGTCTGAGCTGTGTAGTGAGACCATGTACCAAAAAAAAAAAAAAAAAAAAAAACCAGACAAAAAAGAATAGACTCCTCTTTCTCATCTCAGATTTGAAAGGAAACGATTATCGTGTTTCCCCATTCAGCACGAGGTTGGCTTGAGTTTGTCAGGCATGTTATCTAGGAAGTTGAGGTAAGGTCCTTCTGTACCTATTTTCTTCAGGGTTTTAATTATGAAGGGATGGTGGATTTTGTCAAAAGTGTTTTCTGCATCTCTTGAGATGCTTATGTGATTTTTACCCTTGATTCCCTTTATGTGCCATGTCAGCTTGTTTTGTTGTTTGTTTGTTGTTGCATTTAGTACAGGGTCTACAGGGTCTCACTATGTAGATCAGACTCAGTAATCTACCTGTGTTAGCTTCCCAAGAGCTGGGACTGCAGGCACCCACCACCAAGCCTAGTCTCAATCATCATCTCAGCACACCCTAGGGGCAGGGCTGGCACAGCATGCTGGGCATCAAACCCCAGCTGTTGTGGGCATGTTAGCTTTTATTGATTTATGTACATTGAACCATCCTTGCATTTCTGGGATAAAGCTGAATGGTCATGGTGTATGATCTTTTTAATGATTTGTTGAATTTTCTTTGCAAGTATCTTGCTGAGAATTTCTCTCCTGGGCATATTCCACAAGGAGTTACAGATGTCGTTCTACACGTAGTGTACCTAGTGTCTACCCACACTGAGAACAACAGAATTAGCAATCACAAAGCTCTGAAACAGCCTATATCCCTGCCTGTGGCCAAACAAATGCAGCAAATGGATGGTGCTTACACAGTGGAGTGGTACTTACCGCAAACAAGAGTGAAACCACGAGAGAAAATGAGTGGGATTTGAGACCATAACGTTAAATAGGTCAGGCCCAGAAAGTCCAATGTCACGTGGTATCTCCTACCTGAGAAGCTGAACTTGTACATAAAGATTAAAATAAGGGATCACTGATAGGAAACAAAAAGGCAGACTTTTTTGGAGATAGAGAGGGAAATCAGGAGAAGGGAGAGGAAGAAGAGAAGGAGGAAGAGGAGGGGAGGGGGAGGGATAATGGGATTGAAATTGACCAAGATATTCTTTATCTATGTACCGATTTGCCACCACAAACGTAATCATTAGGTGTTACAAACACACTAATAAAAAAAACAGCCCTCCTTGGATATCCGCATTGGTGTCACCTTGGGGAGCTTCCAGGGGTGTGGTGAGGCTGGCAGGGGGAGATGGATTCAAAATTCAAAATCCTCAACTCCTCTCCAGACCTGAGATTCAGACTCTCTGAAGGATATACCTCTATTCAGGGCCCTTGGTTCAAAGCTAGAAGTCCTCATCTCTGCTTACAGAAGAAGCAGCAGACACCGCCAGGGAAGCAGAGGCAGGCTGGGTTCTTAGGTTGTTTGTTGTGTACCCAGTGAACGTTTGCAGGATTTGGCCTGAGCCTGAGATGGTTGTCCGTCCCTCGGCCTGCTCCTCGGCCTCCCGGGGGGGAGAGGCTGTGTCTGCCTTCACTTGTAAGAGGCTCATGAAGCCTGCCCATCTGCTTCTGGCCACATGGTCCTCTGTCCAGGAGAGGCACATCTGTGGTTCCTTGCATCCTAGTATTTTGACTGCCCTGTGTGAGATAACTGACCAGGAAGGATGACTTTGCTATCAGCGGGGGGGCCTTAGCCGCTTTCCCATGACTGAGACATATTAGCCAACACCAGGACCCACGATTTAAAGGAGAAGGTTATTTTGGCTCATGGGTTGTAGGCTTCAGTCCATATTCAGGTGGCTCCAAGGCAGCAGATACAAAGGATAGCATGGCAGAGGGGCCTGGTGGGGGAGAAAAAATTCATGGCCTGGCCATGGAAACAGAGAGAGATGAAGAGAGGAGGAGAGAGATGTGCCTGCCCGGCCGCAGCCCTGTGACCCTCTTTCTCCCTCTGGGCTCTGCTTCCCAGCATCACCCTGGCTATAACCTCCCAGGGGACCAAGCCACGGGTGAGTATCATACACCTGAGGCCAGGTCCCCTGCCCCAGGCCCCACCTAAGAGTGGATGAAGATTTGGAGAACATGCAACACAAAGTGTAACAGTGAGCATCCTGGGCTATCAAAGATAGGGAGTAGATCCTAGGAGTTCCGGGTCAGCGTCCCTGGCTTGTCCTATTGCCTATCCAGAGGGGCAAGACCCTCCCTCTGTCCAGCTGAAGTCTGAAAGGGCAACGGTGGGGGTCTGGACCCCCTGACTCCGCGTCACCTTGAAGCCCTGTAAATAACAGTCTGGAGGGCAGCTATGGTGGTCCACAGCTGCAATCCCAGACCTGAGGGGCCTGAGGCAGGAGGCTCACCAGGAATCGCAGGCCAGCATGGGATCCATAGTGAGCCCACAGCCAGCCATGGTACATAGTGAGACTCTCTTTCCAACAAACAAACAAAAATAACCTAAAAGAAAAAAAAAACAAAAAAAACAGATCTGGAATTTTAGCCAGTATCTAAATGAAAGGTAAGACTATGTTTGAAAACTTGAGTGTGTGTGTGTGTGTGTGTGTGTGTGTGTGTGTATGTGTGTGTGTAAGAGAAAAAGCCCAGATTGATGCTTTCTGGCTGTAGAGTGGGAATAATAATTAATAGGACCTACCACAAGGGTTTATTGGGAGGACTGAGTGACATAATACATATGAAGTATCTAAAACCAGGCCTAGGATTTACTTAAGTGTTCCAGATACATTATTTGCATGGCTTTCAAAACCTTTGCATACCTGAGTATTACCTGTAGCATCATGTACTTGATAAAGTTCCATCTGTCTGTTGTCCTGTTTCCTTTCTACTTAAGAAGAATGATTTAAAAGGGAAATGCTACCTCATTGCTGTAAACAGAAAAATAGCTTAACTTGCATTAAGAGAATAGCGAAAGTCAACACAAGGACAACAACATGATGTTATTAAAACCTCGGTAGGTTCCCATTGCAGGGTGATGATGGCACCCTTGCCCTGACTGAGTGCATTCGACTCTGCACACAGGGAGTCGGCTTCCTACCTTCAACAGCATGCTGCGGACAAAACGCTGGGGCAGCAGGAGAAGTGAACGCTGGGCCCTCAGGAGCAGCCCTGCAGCTTCCTAGGAAACTATAATTACTTAAAAATTAGAAGTACAAAAAAAAAAAAAAATTAGAAGTACAATGACGTTTACGAGCACAGGGATGCTTCCTCCTAGGATAATAGGTGGGGCTAGGAGGGATGGGTGCTGGTTGTAGGGGCACACCCCTGTAATCCCAGCACCCCAGAGGCTGAGCCAGAAGGATTGCCATGACCAGAGGGATTGGGAAGAGGTGGTGCCAGACACCCTAAGTCCCTCAAAGGCCACCTCCTGGGCTGATCAGAGGGGTACAGAGAGAGCTGTAGAAAGACTAAATCTGCCTCACTGTGAGAGCTGAAGTCCGGAGATGAAGCCGTCTAATGCCCGTGAACAGTGTGTGCCCTCTTTGCAAACACTGTCACTAGCGCTGCCTGTGCCACTGGCAAGGACAGTCTCTGGCCTTGTGTGTGGTGGACAAAATCTGTCAGGCCTGGGTACACAGGGCTGTGGGCAGCATCCCCAGCCATTGAACCCTGCACCC
Organism: Myocastor coypus; assembly: GCA_004027025.1. Classification (NCBI taxonomy): domain Eukaryota; kingdom Metazoa; phylum Chordata; class Mammalia; order Rodentia; family Myocastoridae; genus Myocastor; species Myocastor coypus. The sequence continues at coordinate 7,927 of PVJA010002502.1, forward strand.
CTGAGACTCATGCACGTGTGCCCTGCCCTGCCGGGCACCTCTGGGGCTGGCACAGAGCATCCTGCCTGGGCAACAGACCCCGGTCGAAAGGCATACTCCCCTCGCGTCTCTCCACATGCGCTTCCAAGTCATGCTTTCTCCATCCGGAAACGAGCAGCCCCTAAGACAGGATGGGATCCGCAGCTAGGAATCATGGGAAGGCTCCATGTGTCTGCAAACTGGAGAGCAGAGGTCGCCTGTGCACATGCTGGGGAGGAGACTCAGAGCTGGGCGTCCCATCAGGAGCAGTCAGCCACTCCCTCTGCCCAAGGCCAAGGGGTGACGGGGACACGGAGCTGTCGGTGGTTAACAGATCGTTCAGACCAACCAAGGACTGATCGTCATCTACCCACAGCAGCCTGTGGCCACCGAGCGCTTGACCCGTGACCAGTCCCAGTCGGGATGGGCAGGAAGTATAAAATACACTGCAGATGTCAGAAAGCGACTATGCGAGGAGAAAGAAAATAAGCACTCTTGTGAATAATGGTCATATTAACTATTATATGTTGCAATGAAAATACTTGGGATATAGTGGGTAAAATAAAATGTCATTCCAATCAAATATATAAAATACCTTCACTTTAAAAGATGTCTAATATGGCCACTTTAAAAAGTTGGATAGAAAATACAGATACAGGTAATGCATTTATTTTTAATGAGCAGAACATAGAAGAGAGGGACAAGAGGGGGGGGCCCAGTGAGTGGTCCCACAGTTAATGTATTTAGCAAATCTTCCTTTATTTTTTTGTTATAACTTATTTACCTATTGGGTTTTGTTTTTGAGACAGGGTCTTGCAAAGTAGTGAGCCTCCTGCCTCAGCCTCCCTCATGCCAGGATTACATCCCGTGGCAACGTGCCCAGCGCAGATGGATCCTTCTGGCCGGCACCTGTGGGGCTCCTACCCGGTCTCGCTTGTCTCCCAGCAGCCGCCCGCTTGCCCCTGTTCTCGGCTGGAAGGCCGGCCCGAAGGCCCCATGTGATTTCCATTTGCCTAATTAGAGCTAATCTGATAAAGGCAGGAATTGCAGAGTTTTGTGAAAGCCACAGTGAGCACAGGTCACAGCCTCATCCAAAGAGGGGGCCTTTGTCTCCCCACCCTGGGCGATGGCCATCTGGGCGCCGGGCCACCCAGGGTCGTGGGCAGAGGACCCGAGGAGGGCGCCGCTCAGAGGAGACAATCTGAAGTCCTCATGGCGACTGCTTGCAAACATAGCCGGAGGAAGGAAAAGGAGGGGGCCAGCGGGTGCTAAGGTACTCAGGGGTGGCCAAGGAGGGCACCCTGCCTGCGGTCCCTTCTCCTTTCTCCTCTGACCAGCAGTGGCTCCCAGGACAGAGAGGCCATGGTCATGCCACTTCTCAAGAAAGCAGCAGAGGGCTCAAGATAGCTGACCTCACCTCATAACTGTGGATGCTGGGAACCAAATACACCCCGGAGCCAACCTCCAGGCACCTCAGGAAACCCTTTTAAAAATTTAGCAATAGCAGGGCATGGTGGCGCATGCCTGTTATGCCAGCGCTCGGGAGGCTGAGGCAGGAGGATTGCTGCAAATTCAAGGCCAGCCTGGACTACATAGTGAACACAAGGCCAGCCTGAACTACACAGCCAGACCCTGTCTCAAAAAAAAACAAAACTAAATATTTATTGATTTAGTTATTTACTGAGATGGCTCTGGCCCAGTCGTCAAGGCTGGCCTCAAACTTGAGATTCTCCTGCTTCAGCTTCCCATAGAGCAGGCACTGTAGGCACACACTAATGTACTTCGCTAAGACCCTTCCAGTTAGAAGCTCTGTAGCTCCAAAACTGCCACCCACCTGCTCATTTACTCAAAATGCTAGGATTCAAGGACAAGTTACATAGGACCTAGAACACTCAAAAAAAAAAATTTTTTTTTTTTTTTTTGCTTTTTCAGCACTGAGCTACATAACCAACTCTTTTTGTATTGTTCATTCTGAGACAAATTTTTGCTAAGTTACCCAGACTAGGCTTGAACTTGTGATCCTCTTGCCTCAGCCTCACACAGTGTTGGAAGTACAGGCATGCATCACCAGGCCTGGTTTAGAACTTAAAACTCAGGTTTTTCTGTTTGCTTCTGCCTTTAATTTAACATTTTACACTTCCTCTTAGGTCAAGAGAGACAGTTCAGTGGCAGAGGCTGTTGCCGGCTGATAATTACTGGAATCAGACACACTTACCAAGAGGTAAGATGCAATTGGCTCTCTGCTAGAAACTTTGCTGGGGACGAGAGAAGGAAGCAGGTCCCCAGCCTTTCCGGAAGTCATGTTGTGGTTGGGGACAAACCCACGGCCAAGAAGAGCTAGCAAACGGGATGGGTGTCCCTCATATTGAGATAAGAACAGGAATAGCCACAGAGCTGCAGGTGGCGCCATGCCGGCCTCACAGGAGAAAGGGAGGGTGACAGAAGGGCCTTCGGGGGGCCGGGAGGCCTGGCTCCGCTTGAGGACTTGGATTTGGGCAACTTAATCCTTTCTCTAGGCTTCATCTTCTGGTGGTGACTGGAAGGGCATTTTTAAGAGCCTGGTGCTCTAGGGCCGAAGCTTTGGAGTGCAACAGGTAACAATTTGTGGTGGGAAAAGCCTCTCCTCTGAGGGGACCAAGGAAGCCGTCCATAAGCAAGGGCAAGCATGGGCGGCCTTGATGGGAGTGGCTCCCTGGCGCTGATGAAAGTGACCAGGCCCTTCACTCGCTCCAGTCCATCCCAGGCCCAGGCAGGCCCATGGCCTCACCCAGGTTTCGAGCAAGTGGCTGTATTGTGCGTGCCCAGCTGGGGTGCGGGCCAGAGTGGGCGTCATGGGAACTGCCTCCTCTGCTTCTGAGACACCAGAACTGGCCTCTGAGGTCTCTCTGCTGCTGCCAGGGCTCTTCAGGCTTTGGGCCATGTCCCCGACCACCCTTTGGCCTTATCCGTCTTCTTGCACAGGCAAGCAGAACTCCAGCCAGAGCTGACTGTGTGAGCAGAAACACAGGGAAGGGCTGACGCGCAGATTCTAGAGAAGACTTCAAGGTGACTTGAAGTCACTACTGCCATCTTGCTCTCATCCATATCAGAACTCAACCCATCCAGGGCTCTCATTATGCCAGCTTGGGTGCTACCTCTGGCGATTTTCAAAAGAGTTCACCTATGGAAACAACCATGAGTTTCTCTTGGTCAACTTGTACGTGGTTGTGAGAGGCCACTGGGTGCCCAGAATTGTGCACGTGGCGGGGAAGGCAGTCACCCCAACACTGGGACACTCACCGTCGGACTTTATCCCACCCTGCACGGTGAGTACTGCCTGGCCCTGTGTGTCTCGGCCTGTCTTCTCCTCATCTGCTTTGTTGTCCCCACAGGGCCACACTACCAAAAGTTACTCTGCATATTTACTTATCCTCCCTCCTCACAGACACGGGCCGTCGGGCTGACCACGGGTGCAGAGCGGGGCTTCGTGCAGGAGCCTGGAGTTCGCTGCTCATTGACCACCTTCACCTCTCAGCCCAGAGGACAGGGGAAGCGGGGCGACTTGGACACTCTCAGAGTGACAGCTTCCACTTTCAGGGAGCTGCTAGGAAGATGGCATCCAAGTGGCCTCTCCTGGGTGGGAGCAGAGGCAGGGCCTGGAAGGCTGCATGAGCGCTGGAACTGTGGCCCAAGGGGAAGGGAAACGCCCTAGGAAACGTCTGTCTAGGAGTCTGTTACTTGGGGTGCTAAGGATGCTTGTGTGCCCCGGTTAAACCTAGTCTACTTTAAGCACTTTTGGACTCAGCACCACTAGACCAAAGAGTGCCCCAAGAGGCTGTTGGGTAAGTGTGTGGATGGAGCGGAGTCCACGGCAGAGGTTTTCCTGCCCATGGCCCTGCATGTGGGGCCCCCAGAACATGAGCAGGCAAGGGTTAGAGAGAGGAGTGCATGGGCGGGACTTCCCTCTGTCCTCGGGTCCCACAAACACCAGGGTGCTCTGACACCCAGTCCCATGACCCTGTGTCGTTTCTTCCTAGTGCTTTTAAGCTCTGAAATGAATTTGTCCCTCTTGGTCTTGTTTCTTCCTTCATCCTTCAGCCAAATACACAGAATAAGAGTCGAGGGCTTGGGGGGAGGGGCGTCTGCTTCTAAACTACGTCCTTCTGTCTGCTTGGCAAGAGCTAAGGAAAGAGTGATAGCTTGCGAAAGTCTCCCAGTCCTCTTGGGGCCCTGGAAAGCCACCCTTTTTACAGAAACATAGACTGAGGTCCAGCAATGAAGAAGAGGGACACGCCATAACTTTACTTGCAGAGTGAGACCCTGTCTCCAAAAAAAGCAGCTGTGCCAGCGAACAGCCAGAACCAGAGCTTGGCGTGTGCTTTTCTAAGAGTATTATTAGCATCTCCATTTTATTTTATTTTATTTTATTTTTTATTTTTTATTTTTATTTTTTTTCTTGTTTCAGAACCTTTGTTTGTTTATTCACTCATTTTTATGGCCGGCTCAGCCCACCCCCAGGGCAGGGCTGGCGCAGCATGTGGTACCAGGGATCAAACTGTGGTCCCTGAAGCCGCCCAAGCTTCCCCAAGCAGGCGCTTTAGACCACTGAGCCAACGTGCCGGGCCCTTCAAAGGTTCTTTTTTTTTAAGAATTTTTTTTTTTCTTATTTCAGAGCCTTTGTTTGTTTATTCACTTATTTTCATGGCCAGCTCAGCCCGCCCCGAGGGCAGGGCTGGCGCAGCATGTGGTGCCGGGGATTGAACCGTGGTCCCTGAAGCCGCCCAAGCTTCCCCAAGCAGGCGCTTTAGACCACTGAGCCATCCCGCCGGGCCCAGCATCTCCATTTTAGATAAAGGGTGGTTCAGATTGAGGACTCTGAATCCACACTAGCTCCTCCACTCTACCAGCTGTATGGTCTTTGTTTTTGTTGTTGTTTTTTGTTTTGCGGGACCGGGGTTCAAACTCACAACCTTGCACTTGCCTGGAAGGCACTTGCGCCATGGAGCTATCTCCCCAGCCCCTTGTGTGGTCTTTGGTTACCAAACTCCTGGACCTCTTGTGCGGTGATCAATTCATGATGTCTGCTCTGGACCTGGTGAGGTCGCCTAAGCACCACTCCGGACAGAAGGCAAAGCTTCCTCAAAGCCACACCCTGCACCCAGGCTTCGTGCAGCTTCTCAGTCCTGGTATTTAAAGCAATGATGCTTCTTCCAGAACAGCAGGAGCAGAGGGCCCAGCTGAAGCTGGCATTGGGGACAGGACTTGGTGGGCAGTTTGGCTTCCACGGGTGCCTTCTCTGGCTTTATGTAGGTCCACCTTCCCCAAGGCTAGGCAGCACAACACGTCCCCTCCCCCGCCCCAACCTCGTGCTGTCCTCTCATATCCTGCACTTTCCCCTGGCCCTCGAGTTGTCACTTAGTGCTTGGGGCACACACACACATGATTCTCATGTATTTATGTAGCGCCCAGGCACCTTCCCCCCTGGGGTTCCATCGTAGCCCCCCAGGAGGGGGGCTCTCTCAAGCACTTCAGGTCCCACAAGCTGCTCAGAGTTCCAAGCTTGCTCTCACCTTGAGCTGGGTGGAAGAGGAGATGGTTTTGCCCTCCACCTGTGGCAGGGTTGGATGGAACCTGGGAAGTCTAGGGGAGGCTCAGGAAAGGAGCGGCAGCCCGGCGTCTGTGACTGACTACGCCATGTGGCTGCGGCGACAAGTGACTACTGGGGTGGAGGCCTGAAGAGCTGGAACTATAGTCCTGATGGGTGGAAGGAAGGGCACTTACTGTGGGTCACTGCAGGTGGTGGACCAAGAGGACAGGCGGGAACTCCAGCGGGTGGCAGTGCTGGGGACACCGGGTGACAAGGAGTGTCAGAGCAGTACGAGGGTGATAGACGTGACTCCATTGGCCAGAGCTGCCAGGAGGCCCTGGGGCTGGCGTCTTGGGGACTGGGTGTGCACAGGCAGGATGTGCAGCTTCCCTGGGCCCGCGACCACGAGGCCTTGCCTCCTGCCGGCCGGCCAGCCGGCTCCGGTGTGAGCAGTGATCCTTCGCAGACGCCCGGCGTGAGGAAGTGTAATTACGGGGAAATTGTGCTCCGGTGAGCGAGGACAAGCTCAGGGCTGCCAGGCCCCATTCTGCACCTGAGCCCCCTGATTGCCACAGACAGCCTCACATCTGCATGCGCTTTGCAGCTTGGGCGGGAGCAGGGGGGAGAGGGAAGCAAGGGCCCTCCAGCTCCCCCCACCAACTGCTCCCTTGAGTCCCTGGGGAGGGGCCCAGGAGGGGAGCCTGAGGCCTGGGGCACATTCCTGGGTTCTGGGATGATGGGAGGGGTGCGGCTGTGGGAAGGGAAGGGGAACTAAGGCTGCCTCTGTCCAGGACCTGCCTGTCACTGACAGGGAAACTGAGGCTGGGGATGGCCCGGGGTCTCCCAGGAGGATTTGCGCTGGCAGCATGAGTTCCTCCACCTCTGGCCTCGCAGGTCAGACCTAGTGGGCAGCATCGGGGAGCCCCAGCCTTGAGCCATGGCTCTGCCCACTCCATGGCTCTGCATTCCTGAGATTCCTCTCTCCCATGTGGATCCCGCCCTGAGGAGGCTTCCTGGGGGGGGGGGCTGAAAAGACACACCTGGCATGGCACTCCCAGTTTCTGCTTACAGCAGAGGTCATGCTCTTGCGCTGGCTCTCTTGCTCTCCTCCCCAACCCTCACACCTCTCCCTCTGCCCCTAGGGCAAACTGGCTTGGGCCAACCTCAAGCCACTGTGATGCCCTTGTGCCACCCCGCCCTGTAGATGGCACAAACCTCCAGGTCTGCAGTCTGCGGAGATTATCCAGCCACAGGCAGGGCTCCACGGGCATCGAGCCATCCTGGGCCTCAGAGGTGTCACCTGGGGACCCAGGCAGGACCACTTGTCTCACTGCCTTCCTGCGCCCATTAGTGGGGATCAGGGCAGATGTATGAGTCCCCCAAAGTCAATCAGAGTCCTTCCCTGATAAACAGAGCTGACATCTGGCTTTGTTCCCACTGCAGAGCAAAAATCAGAAAGGAAGCGGTAGGTCTCGGAGTCCTAGAAGGCCTTGACTTTATCTTATGCAGAATGAGGCACAAAGAAGGGCCTGGAGGTGACACAGTGGCAGGGAGAAATGAGCTAGGCAGACCTCCGCATTTCGTCCTGTCTCCATCCCTCAGTCTCCATATCAGCCGGTCATTCTGTTCTGTTCTTCTCTGTCCCTCTCCGGTCCCCTCCCCTCCCTTCTCTTCTCCTTTTTTCCTTCCATTTGATTCCATCCTTTTCCATCCCATTCCTTCCTCTCACCTTTCCTTTCCATGCTACTGCACTTTATTCTGACAAAATCAACCCAGAATCAAGTGGACAGAAGTCAGGCCTGGCTGCAGCCACCAAAGAAATATGTGTCTGGGCCCTGAGGACCCACCAGCAGGGAAGGACACCGGACGGCACAGGAGGAGACTGCTGGCAATACTCATCCTTGAAGGTGAGCTTTTCCTAGGTGGTACACTTGGGGAAGGGTATGGAAGAATTAGGGCAGGGAAAAGCTGGCAAAGTGGGCACGGGGTAGATCTTGCATGCCCCAAAAGTCACCGGTGGAAAGGACCAGCACACCGCCTGGTGAGGCTACTGCATGGTATGTGGTAGCCCTGAACTGTAGAGCCCATGTTATTCAAGATGCTGCAAGGCATGGCTTTCTGCACACCGGGCTTTCCTAAGAATTCTACCAGAGTGTTAGCTGGTAGTGGTGATGGTGGTGGTTAGGCTAAGGGTGTCGTAGCTTGGCCAGCTCATGTTGAGTTCCAAAGACCACAGCAAATGGCCATGGCTGTGTCTACTTCAGCGCCATACCTTAACTGCACTCAAAGTGTTCTTCTAATGCAAGGAGTTGGCATAGGCCATGGGGAACAGAGAGTGTAGGTACAATGCCGAGAACATGCCGAGTACATTTACATTTAATGCTGCAACCACATTAAGAGAAGAGGCATTATGGTACCTATTTTGTAGATGAGAAAATGAGGTTTAGGGAGGTTACGTAATTTGTTCAAGGGTCTGAGTTAGGGTAGGGCAGGGTAGGAATTCAAAACAAATCTGAGTCTCTAAAATTTGAACTTCCCCAGCTACCCTGCCTGGTCTGGAAAATCAAGTCCTTCAATCTGCCAATTCCCCTCCGGCCCATGGGGGTAGGGTGGAGACTCAGCAGCACACGTAAGCAAGGAGCTGAGTACTACCTGTGAGGGATTAACTCACCTCTGATGGGGCTCTAGACTTGGTACAGTTTCCCCAAGAGGGTTTTACCATGGTTCTTGGCGGGCCCTGAGGACCCATCTGCCAAGAGATGGCCAAGTACTACTGCTCAGAACCCACAGTCTCTCCAAAGATAGCAGCCTGTGCCCCAGGATGCATCCTCCTGGGCAGCTTCCGGTTTGCATCTGCTGACTTCCAGTTTGCTCCTCCCAGCTTCAGGTTTGTTCCTGCTGGCTTCTGGTTTAGTCCTGCTAGCTTCCAATGAGCAGCTGTGGTCCTCTGACCAGTTCTGCTGAGGGTTCCTTGGCATATTCGAGGAGGTCTACCTTTCCTGTAATTAAACTCCAGGTTGTGCCTGATATGACATTTGCCTTCTGGTTCTGTTCTGTCTACTCTTCTATTTTTCTCCAAGGCATAGACACATCATCTTCACAAAGTCTCCCTTTATTTCCCAACCCACTTTGCAGATTGAAAGTGGATGTCTTCAGAAGGCTTGTTCTTCCTCTTCTCTGGATTTACAATATGTGATCAAAATATACACATGTGTTTACATTTTTAAAAAGATATTACAGTCGGGGCTGGGGAGATAGCTCCAAGGCACAAGTGCCTGCTGGGCAAGTGCAAGGTCGTGTGTTCGAACCCTGGTCTCACAAAAAAAAAAAAAAAAATATTACAGTAGACCAGCCATGGTGGCCCATGTCTGTATTCCCAGGGCTTGGGAGGCTGAATCAGGAGAATCACTAATTGTCCAGTGTCAGCTTCAACTACATAGGAACACCCTGTCACAAAAAAAAATCCCCAAAAATTGTCATTCATGCCTCTGCTTTGAACACCCTAACCGATCATTCTTGCCACTTTCTGAAGCAGTTCCAGGGTCCTCTTCCGGGAGTGTCTTTATCAGCTGTGATTAAAAGTATAGCAAGAGCTCCTGCCAAGGGCCAGCCAAGGGAAAGGCAGGCTGGTGAGATCACATCAACTCCTCGTAGTCACCAGATCTGTCACCATCGGATTCACCAGAACCATTACCATGCAGCTTCTGATTCTTTCTCCCAAATCAAATGACCATGAAAGATTAGTGTTTTGAATCAAGTCAGGACATCATAGGGGCCAAGACACTGCAATTAAAGACCCTCTTGAAAGAGGAATTCTTGCACTGCTTCTGGAAGTGACCAAGACGAGGGCAGGAGTGTATTTGAAGCTGGAGGGAGGATATTGAAGGGGATTCACGACAGTGTGTCCTTGTGTATAATAAATTTTTCAATTCAAACATGGACATATGTCTATATCACACCTCATATCTAATGTTTCTAGGGTTGGTGTCATGGGAGTTGCTCTCGCACCCTCTGCACCAGACTCTCAGCAGCCTTCGTGTGCCCTGTACCCTGCCTGCTGCTGAAATTTCTGTACCAGTGGGCAGTTCAACTCTGGGTAAGCCACCTTTTCTGCTCGGGCCCTGGTTTCCTCCAAGTAGGAACAGGATTCCTAATGTCATTCCTGAAATCTCCAGCCTAAAAATACTCCTAGGAGACTCCCAGGGAAATAGACCAAAGCGCACAGGCAGATAAACCTGGACAGTGGGATCAGAGGTGCTGCACCCCGCCTTTGGAGCATAGTGGCAGCCGCCAGGTTGCTAAGGGTGTTGCCACTCATAATGCTAATGACTTTTGTCGTTTACTGTGTCACCTTGTAAGGCCTTTTGCTCGCACTCTCTTTCCCCCTCAAGGAACTCTGCACAACCATTTTATCGGAAACTGAGGTTCAGAGAGAGGTGGTATGATTTGTCATCTCAACAGCCAGTGGCCAGGGCAGAGCTTTGGAGGCAGAACCACCAGGGCTCCACTCCATGCTCCTGTGCCACACTCTCGGTGGCCCGAGTGGCCAGAGCGCACCCCACAACCAGCCCTGCCCTCCACAGCCAGATGGCTGTGGTGCATCCTGCTGGAGTCCCAAGGTGTCAGGCCTCATTAGAGGCCTGTGGTCCAGGGAGTGCAGAGAGGCAGTTGACAGGTATACAATCTGACTGTGGCCCCCTTCAAATCATCAAGCTGTCTTCAGGCAGGAACACGCCGGGAAGCTAGGCAGAGGCCCCCGGCTCGGCTGCATCATCTGATGTACATTAAAAACATCTTGGGGCGCCTTCTCACTGCACGCGTTCCCGCTCTGTTTCTTTTTGCTTCCATCCCACAAAAGCTGAAGCTAGCTATGTAGATTTTCCAGTCCATGATGGGGCTCCCTCACCCCTGGTGTCCGGTTGATATTTTCAGGCCTAGCTGGTGCCTGAGAGGGAGTGCTTGTGACAGAGGGCTAAATCCTGGAATCTCTCACAGGATCAGCAGCCCTGCCTCCCTCTGCAGTTGGGGTGGGTGAGTGCAAGGTAGCTATGACCATTAGTAGATTACCTAGACTCATAGTAATCATGGCTGACATTGAACACATGCTCAATTTGGGGGTGGTTCCCTTATTATGTTCTGGAAGTCCCTACTCTGTGATTGGAGTCAGGAGAGGAAAAAAAGTCAGCCTTCCACCAAGAAGCAGAGGAAGCCCACTTTCCCAGAGAGCTGTGCAACCAGGAAGTTGTCATGTGACCAGAGCCAGCCAATCAGATGCTTCTGCCCACACAGAAGCAGGGGAGAATCTAACCCCATGGCCTCAGACACTGTGGGCAAGGAGCTCCCAGAAGGCTGGATGACAGGCCCAGAGGTGTCCAAGAGTTTATCCCCAGGCCTGTGAGCATGTCACAGGAGATTTTGCAGATGGAATAGAGAAGTGGAAATGGCACTGCATTATTCAAGTGGAGAGAAAGAAGAGGCGGGATAGGAGCAGCGGTGAGAGAACAGAGAAGAGGCTCCAGTGTGGCTTTGATGGTGGAGGAAGGGGCCCAAAGCAAAAGGATGCAGGTGTTGCAGAAGCTGGAAAACAAAGCAAAGCAGATTCACTCCCTGCACACCCCTTGACGGTGTCCCAGTGAGACTGATTTTAAATTGCTGACCTCCAGAGCTACAGATAATTGTGTTTTGTCTTTTTGAGACAGGGTCTCACTATGTAGTTCAGGCTGGCCTTGAGCTAGCTGTTGTAACCCAGGCTGGTCTCGAACTTGCACTGATCCTCCTGCTTCAGCCTCCCAAGTGCTGGGACCACAGGTGTGCACCACCACACCCAGCCAGATAATAAATTTTCATTGCTGTTTTAAGTTATCAAGCTTGGAAGTGTTGCAGGCTATGAAGAGTTGATGTGCTTCATAGTTTTTGAAGAAAGTGGGCTTTCCCTGGGCCCGAGGCTGCTTTCCAACCTGGGTCCTATGTCAAATAAAAGAGCAAAGGGACACAAAATCCCTGGTTCCCTGCCCTGGTCCCCCAGCTAAAGAAGTTGAGTTGAGTGGGGTGCTACCGTTGGAACAACTTTGGGCCCCCCCCAGTGCAAGAAGGAGCCCAAGGAGGCCTGAAGGGGTCACTTGAGCCCAGAGCTGACCAAGCCGCCCCATCACCTCCTCCCTAAACTGCACTCTCTGCCTCTTGTCATTCCAGCGTTGTGAAGGGGCCATGATGGAGCAGCAGCCCGGGACGGGGACACTGTGGCCATCCCTCCCTGTGTCACAGATAACTATTGTGACTTAGAGGGGTCAAGTCACTTAACAGAAGTCACACAGCCCACAGTCACTAGCCAGGCCCACGCCAGGATTTGAACAGCTCCTGGCTTTAGCGTTGGTATCCTGAGCTCTCTGCCATGGGAAGTCGTGTGCCTGGAGTAGGGCAGCTCGGACATCGGCTCCGTCGCTTGCCAGCTGTGTGCCCACAGGCGAGCCGCTCGGCCTCTTTGAGCTCTGTTCCCCCCTCTGTGAAGTGAAGAGGGTCATAAGCACATCACGGGGAATCCAGGACAATGTGTATCGCATGCTTCCTAAGGAGAGCATCTGACGCAAGACAGCCATGATGACAGTGGCGTGGCTGCCATGGGGATGATGGTGAAGGCGGCACTGATAACCATAGTGGGCACACAGTGTGCGATGGAAATGCCAGATGCTGGCCTCCACCCGGCAAGAACCCAGCAAGCTGGGTAGAGACCCCAGGAGCCCTCCTCCCCTACCCCTCTCTCCTCCTCTTCCTCTGTCTGCTCTTCCTCCTCTTCCTCCTCCTCCTCGTCCTCTTCCTCTGGAGCGAAGAGGTCTTGGCTTGCTTTTTGCTCCACAATTAGAAATGGGTCCTTGTCCCCACCCCAGCAGGAAGCTTTTGTTTTGCAGGAGGAAAAAGAACGGGGTGATGATGCCACAGAGGAGCCCCAGGTGCCACATGCTCCACGACCCCTGGCCACCCACTGTATGGGACTCTGAGGCCTGGCACCCCCAAGGGGGAGCTGCGGCTGCTGTCAGCACCACAAAGGAAGGCATCCCCAGGCACAAGAATAGCCCAACCACAAGACACGAAGGCGCTCCCTGTCCCTAGAATACTGTCCTCCTCCCTGGAGCACCGGGGACCACATGTGGGGTGGGCCACACTTTCCTGGAATTACCCAGGGTAGGCTGGTTTCCAGGTAGACAGACCTCCCTCAGGGAAGCCCGAAGGCCTCTGCTACTGGGGCTCATAGACGGGGTCTTCATCTGCACTTGTCCTTGTGATGTTAAGGGCACCCCTGAGTCCTGCTTGGCAACAGTAAAAAGCCATGCATGCGACCACCCATTGGAGGAGGGCTCCTCCTTTCATTGTTTATGTGAGATCCACAAAAAAAAAAAAAAAAAAAAAAAAAAAAAAAAGTTGGCTGAGCCTGGATCCCACCACAGAGACTTCAGCGTTAGCCCTGGTCACATGACCTTGTGCCTTGGATTGTCATGTCTGGATCTAGGAGTGTGGGTGGGAGAGCAAACCACCTAGTCTTCCTCTTCCTAGTTAATGACAAGACAGGACAAAAGCAGCGATGAACAAGGACACCTTGATGAACGTAAAGACAGCGGGCACAATTGCAGGGCAGCAGCTTCTTCCTCCAGGCTACAGGGAGGCTACCTGGGACAGGTGAAATCTTGGCACAACCTGACGCACCCAGAGCCAGGTGTGCTGGACCTGCAGTGCAGACAGCAGCCTGGGTGGCTGCTGAGACCCCCGGAAGGTGCCAAGAGGGGGTGGAGACCTGGGGTGACAGCTCAGAAGTAGAGCGCTTGTCTACCACACACAAGGACTTGGGTTCAAGCCCCAGCACTGGAAGATGGAGCAGAAACTGGGGCTTATGGACAGGAAGACACATACAGTACTGCACGTTCTCACTTATAAGCAGAACTAAAACCTAGAAACATGGGGGAGACGCAGAAGCTCATTGCCTGGATTTGGTCATTATGTATCAGGCTCCTGTATCAAATTATCACACCACAGCCTGTACATACCTACAATGAAAAACTACTACAAATAGAAACAAAAATCAAAAGTCCAAAAGGAAAAATAGTTGTATTTCACTTTGAGGCAGACTACAGATTACAAGAACTCTTGAGGTTCTTTTTAGGGCTATGAATTCCTTGACAGTTAGGTGCTTTTACCAGCAGACAAAAGCGAATAGCAGCAAGCAGAGGCCCGTAGGGTGCAGCACCGCTGCTCCTTCTCCTTGCTTTCTCCTGGTTTGTACCAGGACCAAACGCCAAGCATTGAGCTCCTCCGCTGAGCCCAAGCCCTGCTCCATCTTGCCGGCTGACCTTCACGTTGGAATCCCTTGATGGGTGGAAGAAATGAAAGAATGTCATAGACAGTGATTTTTTTGTTTGTTTGTTTGTTTGTTTGTTTTGTTTGTTTGTTTTTTGTTTTTTGTTTTTTTTTTTTGTGGGACCAGGGTTCGAACTCAAGACCTTGCACTTGCCCAGCAGGCACTTGTGCCTCGGAGCTATCTCCCCAGCCCCTAGACAGTGATTTTTTATTTCTATATATCACAATACGTGATGATTATAATGATTCCAATCTTACAACTTGCAGAACAAAACACCTTAACATTATGGAGAGCCAAAAAAAGGTGTGGAATCTCATAGACACATTGTACTCTTCTGCTCTTGGGAGAAATTCTACTATTTTTATTTCCGTGGTGAGGAAGCCAGGTCTGAAGTGTGAGTTTCAAAGGTATCATCACACTTCCTGCTTCCTGGGTCTATGACAAAATATCACCAAGCCAGGTCACCAGGCAGTGGCCCAGTGCCCAGGGAGGAGCAAGCCATTGGTCTGACCTTGGGCTCTACTTCTTCATTTTCCTGAAGCTGTTCTACTTTTATCTGTTTTGGGTTTTGAGGTTCTGGGCTGGATTCTCTTGTAATAGTAGATTGTGTCACTCAAAAACATTTTTAGACTCCTGATGGCTCCACGGTCTCCGGTATTGTCTTTGAAGCTGCAGTAGCCATGCTGTGCATTAAATTGCCTGAGGTTCTTGGAAAACTATAGACTCCCGAGTTCCGCCCACAGTCCAATTGCCTCAGATGCCTTGAAATTTGTAGTTCTGACACACAAACATGAAGCTATATACATCAAAGTTTCAGAATGGTCCTTTGGTTCACTGCTCAGCTTTCCATACTTTTGAGGGTATCTTTCAGGGCCACCTTGAAGAGGCAATGAAGAAAAAATTAATTTGGGCAAATTAATTTGGGCACTTTGTACATAAATTTGAAAAGAAGTAACAGAGGACTCACTGATGTACAGGGGGATGGTGTATACGGGGTTCATGTTTCTCATTCATGCACTTAAGAGTAATGCAGTTACACTAAAACCAAAATATCAGAGGATGAGTAGGCCTTGAGTGGATGAGCAAACTCTCGGGTCTGTTCTCTGCTGTAGGAAGCCCAGGGAGTCAAGGTTGTGTCTCCCTCATCAGGAAGCTGGACCTTGAGGGGTGGAGCCAACTGGTGTACTCACAGGGTGAGGGGTGTTCCGGGGCTAGGAGCTGCTGCAGGCGCAAGAAGGAACCAGCTCTCCATGCAAACACAGTGATGTTGCTTACGGCTTGAATTTTGTGTGTCCTTGGAGGCCAGGGGCGGAAGGCTTGGGGATCACCCTGAGGTGCCACTGGAATCGGTAGGAATTTTAGGAGATAGGATTGCACGGGAGGAAGTTAGATCTTGGGGTGTGGCCCCCGCCTGTCCTCTCCATCCTTCTTTGCAGCTTTGATGAGCCGACTGTCCTCATGCATTTCCACCATGGGGCTCTGCCTCACTACAGAATCAGGTGATGGGCCCTGTGGCCACAGACTGAAACCCCTATATCCAGGAGCCCACATAAATTTATCTTTCTTAACACAGGTGAATGGAAATGAAAGACTTAAGCATTATACAACGAAGTGACCACAAACGGAAAAGACAGGAAACATGGCAGGAGCAAAATCATGCACTTATATGCATAGGATGCCTAAAAACCACCAAAATATTGTTCACACTGAGGATAGCAATGGGTAACACTAAAATTATGCTTGGAATACCTGTCATTCTTGTCTTTTAGATTTGTGTTACTCCTAATGTAACTTCAGTTACTGCTATACTCTCAAATAAATGATTGGTTTACAAGAGAAAAAAGATTTGAGGATAAAAATGCGATGCAACAACTATTGTTAATTTGCTATTCTTGTTTTGATAACATATACCATATGTATTGTTTTATATTTAAAATAATAATAGCAAGTAAGTATTAAAAAAAATGTATCTTTGTGCATGTCCCAGTGACAGAAAGCTGGCATAGGCCCTTTTATATCTACTTCTTATGTTAGGATCCTAAGTAAGATGTCAGCTATGAAAATGTTTCTCATTGATTCACAAGAAGGCACCATCTCTTTACCCTGGTGGTGAAGCACGTGGCTGCCGACAGCTGTGTTCACAGCTGCCAAAAGGCGGAAACAGCCTTCCCCCAAGCAGGGCTGGAGCTTGAAGACAACTCAGCATATCCAGCTATGACCATTGACTCTGATACATCAGCTTCATTGGATTAAGGAATGGCCAACAGATTAGCACAGCCCACTCAGGATGTGTCCAGATGGCCCTGGATGTATGATCTTGGGTGCTCTACCTGATCCCTCATGCATGTCTCTCTGGTGCTGTCCCCTGCTCCAGTTCCTGACCTCCATCAATAGAGCAGCTTTTGTCCGCCAAGCCCTTCTGCCACAATGTCACTGCCTTGGAGTCCACTGACCATGGCTGAATTCCCCCGCAAGTTGCTCATGAAATTAACCCTCTCCTCTAAAGAGAAGGTACCACGTATGGCATCCTAGAGACAGGAAAGCCGATTCATGTACCACACCTAGGTTGTGGTCAGCAACCAATTGCATTCAACACAGATGGGCCACTGATGCATTGTTTCAAGTAGAACAGCCCAGGTACGGAAAGACAGATATGGCACAACTTCCTTTGCACAAAGCATCGAGAACATGAAGACTGGAAGGGCAGGGGGGAAATGGCAGTGCTGGGGTGAGAGAGGAGAAGAGGTGAGAAGAGAGGGGCGCTTCCTGATGGGTCCAGGGCTCTGCTGGGAATGATGGAGATGTTGTGGGCGGCAACAGCAGTGACAGCTACACTATACTGTAAAGCATGACACTAAACTGTTCACTTGCAAGGAGTCAAGGTGACGAATATTGTGCTCTAGACATTTTGTCACACACACACACACACCCTCTTTTCGGCTCCAGTCTCAGCCCTGTGTTTACTCCTCTGTGACCCTACATGAGTAACTGACCTCTCCTGTTTCCTTTTCATTATTTGTCAAGTGGGATTTTTTTTTTTTTCTTTCTTGTTACTAGGAACTGAACCCAGCACCTTTGCACTGAGCTACATCCCCAGGCCTTGTTTTATTTTGACAAAAGATGTTGCTAAGTCACTAGATTGTCCAGGCTAAACTCCGTCTCATGATCCTCCTGCCTCAGCTTCCCAGAGTGGTAGGATTATAAGCATGTACCACCATACCCAGAAAGTGAGAGTATTTTGTGTCCAATTATCTCCTCTGTAAAGTAAACTTATGGCAGCACCAGTCTTGTTGAAGAGCTGTGAGAAATCCCCAGTGTATTCTAGACACAATCTGGCCTTCTCATGAGCTCAAAGAAAGACCCTATGGCTGGCATTGCCCTTGATAAAGCTCCTTTCATGGCACATTTGTTGGGGTTTACCATAGCAGCTATAAGCTGAGGGGATCCTCTGATTCCACTTCAGAATGGCCAACCTGACTGTGACAAAAGAGTCTAGAAGGCTCTTTGGCCTCAGGTTGTGGACACTTCTGACACCCCAGATCATGACAGACTTGCGGACTCCTAGTATGTCCTTCAGGGGTCGTTTCTTTCCTTCAAAAATGTTTCAGTGAAGCTGAGCCTGGTGACACACACTGGTAATCCTGACCCTTGCAAAGCTGAGGAGGCAGACTGACAGTTCAAGGCCAGCCTGGGACACTGTCTCAAAAGACAACATTGAACAGAGGGTGGGCTGGGCATGTAGCTTAATGGTACAGCATTAGTGCCAAGTATGTTTTTTAAAAGTATGTTTCTTTCGTTATGAAAAGAAACACAAAAATAAAAACATACATAATAAAAAATAAAAACAAACATAAAAATAGTAAAAATAATATCATCCCTCCCCCCACCCCCACCCCCTACCCCCACTGCCCTATCACTTTGATTCAGCTCCCATCAACCGTCTGCTATTCAGGCTTCATCCATCCATTCTTTATTTTCCCTCTTTTTCTTTTCCCCCTCACCAACTCAAACCATTTTAAAGTAAATTCTGGACATTTTTCCATCATTCCAACCCTACACATCTCCCTGTATATCTCTTAAACATGTTTTTTTAAACTTAATACTAGTCAGGCATGGATGGCAGTGCATACTTGCAAATCTAGAACTCAGAATGTCCAAGTTTAAGGATATCCCGGGCTGCGTAGCAAGAACCTACCTCACAAACGAAAAACAACAAGCCCCAAATCCCAAGCCCCACATAAAACCACAATCACATCTTACAAGAGTAGCAGTAATTCTTTGATATTATCAAAGAATTCGCAAATTTTTCCAGTTGTCTCCAAACGGTCATCTTACATTTTGTGTCTCTGATTTAGGAGTCAAACAAGGCTAGTCTCTTTCGTGGGGTTGCTGCGTCTCTGAAGTTACTGTATTACTGTGCTATGCTGTCCCCTGGAAATTCATTGTTTCTAAGCCACCCCATCAATTGGAGTTCTGTCCCAGAAGCCCCCAGAAACTAAGGCAGCCTGGCTAGTGCAGGAGCCAAGGCAGGGGCTCCACCGTGGGGCCCACCTTCCTGATTGGCCTATTTGCTTCCTCCTGGTGTCACTAACTTTCCCCTCAGACCTTGAATTTCCTCTGAACCAGAAGATGGCTTTGAAGACTTGATTGAATCCAACATCAGCACTCTGGCTAAGAGGTGTTCCTGGATGGTGCTTTCTGTGAGAGCCCAGAGTGTTGAGTATTTTTTTTTTAAAGCCAAGTAATAAAATAGGAGAGGAAGAAAACGTAGGTCTATTTTAGGGAAGAAGATCCTGGATAGGTTCCAACTTATCTGGAATTTATTATTCTATTGTTCCAGTTCCAGAAATTCCACCAGTCATTTGGGTGAATAAATTCTCTTTTATAAAAGGCAAATACTTTTTGGAATGTTATAACTCTGGCAACTACTCACACCATAGTGTGAATAAGTCCTAGCAGCTCCCTTTCTTCCTAGCTACCTAGCTAAAATTAGCATACAAAAGAGGGGAGCTTGGGGAAGCTGGAGCTCCACCAAGGAGCAAGCCCAAAGGCGCTGTCAGAGCAAGGGGTGTCAAGGGGCGTCAGGGCGTAGGGTTTGGTGGCAGTAGTTCATCACCTGATGTGACACTGGACCACCTTAAGGCATCTGGAAGGGAGAGATGTGGTACAGGAGGTGTGACGCAGGCTGCCTGGGTGGCCAGTCATGGAGGCTTAGTGAGACGGACTGCTTTGGGGGGGTCCAGGAGCAAACCAGAATTCTGGCCCCAGGAGCAAAACTGAGGTCCAAGAGCCTCCTGGGAGGTCCTCTGAGAGACCAGCCACACACACCAGGAGAGGTGTGCATGCAAATAAGGACAAAAAAGAAAGCAGAGTATTTGGACCCAGTCAGGAACCAGAGTCCTTCAAACTTAATCCTGGGGTGGTGCTGGGCTCAGGAAGGGGAGGGGCCCCCTTTTCTCTCTTCTTCCTTCTCCTAGTGGTACCAGGGATTGAACTCAGGGCCCTGCACTTGCCAGGCCACTGCTTATTATTCCTCTGAGCAATCTCTCCAGCCCCTTTCATCTAGTCTTATGAGCTTCCAGGTCTTAGCCACTGTAACAATAGCACAGATGAGGTCCATGGGTTAGTGGAAGACCCGAGGTTCCCACTGTAGCTCACCTTTTGCTAATGGTCTCTGCGTTCCAGGTTATAACTATCAGCGCAAGACACATTGGCTGGTCCCAAGAGTCCTTACTTGGAAAAATTAGCAGGAAAGGATCCCAGACCATCATACAGTGATCTTCAAGGAATGGTTTGAGCAAACTGGGGGACTCAACGGTAAACAAGCTAGGCAAGGTCCCTCTTAGGGAGTTCATGTCCTGTCACTCACCTGTAAGTGGAAGGTGGCAGCCAAGGTGTCAAACAAAATTTGCTGCCCCCTGCATTTCAGAAACAGAACTGCAAGTGACAGCTTCTGACATCCAGGACACTTCCTTTGTTCCCAGCAAGCTCCTTGCTGCTTTCCTCCCGCGGTTCTCCTGCGTACAGTCGCCTCCTGCTCCTCTGCCGCTGGAGACTCCATGCCCTCCAAATGCAGTACTAGGTGACGCTCGGGAACCACAGAGCCACCATGGAGAGAAATGGTCAACGGTCCTGGTGATACTGGGAGAGAGAGCTGTAGCTAGCTGAGAGAAGTCCACTAGGGCACGTCAGAGCTGTGCACAAGTCCACGGTGACTGACTCTACACAGCGTGTGCTCTGCGCAGGTCGCGCTGTACCTGCCTCATCCAGACAAGGAAACGGAGGCTGAGACGCCTAAGCACTTGCGCGCCGCTGCCCAATGCGTTATGGTAGATGAGCTCAGCCCAACTGCGAATGCCTCTTTTTCATGACAACATCAGTGCCCTTTATGTCCGCAACCATGGCATCAGATGGCTACCAATTCTACTAGTATCCACACCAGGCAAGGGCTCCTTCCAGCCATAAGGAACCAACAGTCTCTCGCATTGCATGGCCACTCTGGACACCCCAGTTTCCAAGCACAGGATTTTCCAACCTTCTCTTTGGGGAACACATCTATCACCAAGGCTGCCTTCCATGGTCCAGGCTCTCCTGGACCCACTTCACCCTCCAGTTGCCTGCTGCCAGCTCCAGGAAGAGCTCTGTCTCCTATACAAGAGGCGGGGCCAAGACGCTCAGATCTGCTGCCAGGTCTCTGCCTGCCTGCTGGGTGTCCTCGTCTCATTCCCTCTGCGGTCTTGTCTCAGGAGGTTCGACCTGCCCCAATCAAATGCCAGGGACCTGAACCGCTGAAACAGACAGTTCTGGAATCCAGTCAAGACTGGCTTGACCACTGTGTCAGTGGTCACAGTGGCTCTGTGGCTCTCGCCCCATGTAACCAGAGTTACTTCCTTATTTCCACTATAGCTGCACTGTGGTCAGGAGGTCAACATACAAGTTTTTGAGAGGAGGCCTGAACATCAGCGTGGCTGATCCAATCCACCCTTGTCTCCCCAAACTGGGGACACTTCTTTTTCTGTTGGGGGCAATTCTATGTTTCTAGTCATCCAGCAGGGTGTTCTTGCTCTCCCTTCTTCCAAATGTCCTACCTGTCACCTGCTGTCTGTTTTCTAGAATCTCATCCACACCTTATCATCCCCATCTGCTCAGAACCCAGAGGACCCCCACTGCCATCCAAGCAACCTGGAAGCCGGTCACCCCAGCATGACACCCCAGAGGATGGCTCCAAACTGTCTTCTCCATCCTGTCCTTGTCCTCTAGTCAAGCTATTACAATCCTGCCCTTCTTGTCCCTGCCTATGCCGTCCTCTTGGTCTATAATCTACCACAGCCTGTCTGAGGGATTTCCAACCCCTCAAGAGAAGTTCGATATCTTCTTTTTTTTTTTTTAACTTTTTTAAAAATTTTTTATTTTATTTTATTTTATTTATTTTTCTTCTTGTTTCAGAACCCCTGTTTGTTCATTCACTCATTTCCATGGCTGGCTCAGCCTACCCCGAGGGCAGGGCCGGCGCAGCATGTGGTGCCGGGGATCGAACCGCGGTCCCTGAAGCCGCCCAAGCCTTTCCCAAGCAGGCGCTTTAGACCACTGAGCCATCCTGCCGGGCCCAAAGTTCGATATCTTCTGAGATGCCATCCCTGCTGGTTCCAGCTGGAAGAGACCTCTTCCTCTTTGACCTCTTCTGTCCCTTGATTTGACCAAAGACATCTTTGGTGACAGGACTTGGGTCATAGGGAAGGCACTTCAAAGGGGGATGAGTCAGCTCGTGGAATTCGGAAATACAGACTTACAAGAGGTCCAGAGGGAAGGGGTCAGCCCCCGGCCCCCCGTCACTCTGGGCTGCCCTTGCTCTTTCCTGCTGGAGAAGGAGAAGCTCTGTGTCACCAGGAGGGTTAGGGGACGTGAAGATGTGGACCCCATCAGTGGCTACCTCCTGCTGCCCCAATTTTAGGGTCCCCACGTGTAAGAGACCCCTCCCTAGAGTTGCAGGGAACGAAGCTGAATAGTCAGGTTGGAAACTTGTGCTGTCCCAGACCAGCTGCTGTGTCTTGGTTGCATGTCTCTTGTTGCAGAGACAAAATACCCAACCCCCAAAGTGGAAAGAGGAAAGGGTTATGTAGCTCACAGGTTTTTTCTTGTTTGTTTGTTTGCTTGCAGGACTGGGGTTCAAACTCACGACCTTGAACTTCCGGGGCTGGAGCTTTCTGTGCTCCCTAATCCTGGGCCAATGGACCTGTCCTGTCCCTGCCACCGTGCCACCCCATCTTCATCTCTGCCTGGCTCCTGGGACAGCTGAGCTCTGTGTGCGCCACCTGCAAAGCTCTGTCCCCAAAGCTGTGCCAAACCGCCAGACAGCGTGTCAGCACATGGAGCCCGGCAGAGCCTTCGGTGAAGCAACGGCCTAGCCCAGGCCTGTCTGCCCGCTTTATGCTGTGCCGGGCTTCTGGGAGTGTTCCCAGGGACCTCCACCCTGCCGGGCCACCAGCTGGGGCAGCAAGGAAAGAAGCAGGGGCCGCAGAGCTGTGGTTAGCCGGGAGGGGCAGGAAGCCTCGGCTTGCTTGCCTGCTGGGGGCGGAGCGGGCTGTCCCCCAGGAGAGGAGTCGGCTTTGTTGTTTCCTGAGGAGAAGAAAGGGCGGGATGAGTTTCCAGACGCCAAGGATGAGAAAGAATGCAGACCCCCTGCTGGGATGGCAGGGCTTCTGTGGTTCTGTGGTCCCCAAGCCCCTGGGCACCAGGGGCCAGGAGGAGCCCCGGACAGACAGGACAGACAGAGAAAGCCGACTGCTCAGAGCTGCTGCTTCTTATGGCCCGAGAGGGAGAGGGAGGCTAGCTTTAGGGAACCGTGAGTTTCTCCAAGCCTCCCAGAGTTCTGGCACCTCACCTCACCTCAGGGCACAGACCTGAGAGTTCAGGCTGATTCAGGGTGCGGCACCAACCCAGTGGCAGGTGTGGTAGCCCTGTTTGCAGATGAGGACATTGAGGCTCAGAGCAGTAACTTCCTGCATTGCCCACAGCCACAGGGCCCCAGGTGGCAGAAACCGGGCTGACAGGAAGACACCCAGCACTCCGGACCAGGGTGTCGAAGCAGTAGAGCCTGAAGTGGGAGTGTTCGCACTCATAACCTCCCAGAGAGCCTTGCACATCCAGGGTCCCTGTACCAAGCTTCCCGCCTCCATCTAAGTGCTGGGAGCCAGGCCATACCAATGTGCTCATTGCAATAATTTGGGAAAGCCCCCACCCCAGAATGATTAGCATCCCAGGAAAGGCTCTGGGAGATCCAAGGTCTTCACAGGAATGGGCAGCTGAAAGAACGCCCGCATGGTAGCCCCTTTCCCTCCCATGGTCTTCCTGGGGCTCCTGCAGTTGTCTCCCACCACAAGCATAGCCAGCGCTGCCTGCCCCGCTTGTAGACAGTGATATTAGGTAGAAGTACGCAGCCAGGAAGAGACTGGGCACCTGTCAAGGAAGTCAGCAGAAAAATAAAGACATCAGAATTGTAGTTAGTTGGAGGTGCATTTGAAGAGGACCAGAGAGAGAGAGAGAGAGAGAGAGAGAGAGAGAGAGAGAGAGAGAGACCTACACCCATCCCCTAAGGGATAAGCAGCAACTTGGGGTTACACTGTAATTAGCAGTATGTGGTCCAGGAAGTCTGGACAGGTATCAGTTAGTCACCAGGTGGGGGACCAGAGCGTCAGGACTCATCCCTTCCCCTACACGCCTCTGTTCCTGCCACGCACCCTTGCCACACGACCTGCTTCCCTATCACAACAATATCGCTAGGTGGCTGTACTTGTACCCCTGTGGGTTGAGGGCAATTTGGCCCATGCGTTACCCACAATGCAACTTCACTGTATAAATTACCACTGGCCAAGGGTGTTGGTGGCAACCCACCTCTGCGACCCCTGTTATTGCTCAGGAGCTATGCGTGCTCCCCAGTACGCCTTTTCTGCTCTTAACCTCCTTTATCCTTTGAAATTCATTCTTCGATTTCAGGGTACATGAGCTTGGTGGATCTGACATCTAGTGGGTTGAGTTATTTTCTTCCCCTAAGTCAGCCCCACTGGCTTGTCTTGGCCTAGGTCCTCACCTGATGTCTTGGCTGCCACTCACTGTGTGACACTGGAAAGTCCCCTCTGAGCCTCAGGGACAAAGGGCAGGGAACGAGACTGACTGGGTCCCACCTGAATCCTAAATGGAGCTCCTGGGTGCAGAGGGGCCAACTTCAGGTTCCCAGGCTCCACCCAGCCCTAAAGGTGGTGCTCTGCTAGGTGGTGCCTGGGATGGGCTTTAGGGTGTGAGGCGCCCCAGTGTGGAGGATGCTCAGGTCCAGCCTTACACGTCACACAGGTTGGTCGGTGTTCCCAGTCTCTAAGAACCTCTGTCCCTTTTCTCCCAGGTTTACCACGCTGAGGAAAGAGTGACAGGGACTGGAACAGTGGGTGCAGGACTTCAGCAGGTCAAGGGCTGGAGCCCAGGACAGCTGGTGCTCCTTTTGAGACCTCAACCTGCATCTTTGCTTGGGGCTGGACCCATGCTGGGTCTGCTCCAGCCCCCCATCCTGTCCATGGCTTCATCCAGGGTTACCTGTGATGCCAGATCCTCTCCCCACTTGTCTAGGAACCTCAGGAGGTCACCCGCAAAGGTGCTTCCAAGAGACATCAGAGACAAAGGCTAGGCGCAGGGCTGGGAACCAGATCACAACGAGACTGAGGCCGGGCCATCCCATCTGCTTGAGCAAGCGAAAAGGAAAACAAAATCTTAGAATTATGGCCGGGTTACCAGCCTCCCTAGGAATCTGGGTCCCATTCTTGGAAAGATATCAGAAGCAGTAACCAAGCAAGAGGGTGCCTCACCCAGTACAGCTTTCAGGAAGAAATGAAGGCAAGAGTGGAGGTGCAGAAAACGGGGGTCAGGCAGAGCCCTCTCTCTCCTGAGTCTCTACACACTGCCCCCTCTTCAGGTCCCAGCCACAACCTTGCAGGCCTTCAGAGGTCCTCTTACTTCAAAACACCTGGCCCAAACTCGAGAGATCCTCAAGGACTCCATAAGGCAGTTCACCAGAAAGACACGCAGAGCACTAGAGGGAACTGTCCTTACAGTCACGGCTTCAGTGTAGCAAAGGGTATGCATGGGAAGAGATGCACAAAGGGATTCAAAGCTCTCACCAGCCTTAGGGATACATTACCTCCTGACACTGTGCATGACAACACCCAGAAAGTGTCACCAACCAGAGGACATCACCGGAGCTTCAGTGTCCAGTGTTTTAATTGATGACATAGGATGACTGATGGCTGTGTGCTTACACTCGATCTCCAAGCCCCTCCCTTCCCCAGAGTCTGGGTTAATGATTGGTAACTCAAAGTCTCAATCCTCCAATCACATGAATCTCTTGTTTGGTCTTTGTATTGTGGCCAGCCCTCATCTGGGTCATCCTGTTAGTATAAGCTACCAGGGGACCACCATAAGTCACCTCATTAGCATAAACTACCAAGTTTATGCTACCAAAGGACTGCATGAACACCAGAGCGTTCACCATCACTTGGGAAATTCCAAGCCTCAGAGGTGGTCTTCCAGGAATGGGGTCAGCCAAACCCTTTGTCAGGCAATGTGCATGTGAGACAGGGAAAGAAATGGAAAGAGGACCCTCAAAATTTGAGTACTGGTTCTCCTCTCAGGATAGTGGAGGTGGAGAACTGCAGACTGTTCAGTTCAGTCACCAGAAGCTATCCTCTTCCCCAGTACAGTTAGATGTCATTCCCAGCCTCTCTTGCAGCTAGGTACAGCCATAATTCTGAATTCTGGGCAACCGCTGAGGTTTGGACATGAAACTCCCCTGAAAGGCTCACACGTTGACAGCTTAGTCCATTTATAGGTTTGTCTCAGTTACTTTTCTGTCATTGGTGGGACAAAATACCCAGCACCCAAAATTAAGGAAGGAAAGATTTATTTAGCTCACAATTAGTGGAGGTTTCCATCCATATTCAGCTGGCTCCAAGGCAGTGAGTCACGGGGCAGAGGGCAGCCGTTCATGGCAGCAGAAAACAGCAAAGAGCAGAGGGAGGAGCAACAGCTGCAGCAGCTAGCCAGCCTCTTTCCCCTCCTCACGTTTCTATGCAGATTATATGCAGATTGAGCCTCAATAGAAATAAGATTCAAATATGTCCTACATAACTTCCATTCTCTTTTTTCCTATCTACTGATTGGAAATAAAGCACAAGAAACCTACAGAATGATGAAACCATGTGACCCAAGGATTGTGTGTGTGCGTGTGCACCCACTTGTGCAACGTGCTCTACCTTTTAACAACACCTTCAGCCTTAGATTCCACCATGCACAAAAATATCCTATTGTGTTGAGTCACAAATTTGGGAACTGTTTATTAGCAGTAAGTCACCTGCGCTAAATTGTGTGTGGACAATTTTCTTTACTTCCCTCATTATGCTGTTGTTCTTACAACTCCACTATATATTCTTTTTCTAAAAATGCAAAGAAAGTACTAGAAATATCTTTAAAAGTGAAAACCTACACAAATTAAGTTTAGATGGTTAGAATAGAAGGTACCTGAATAATTAAAAACTGCCCTTGAAGAAAAATTTCATAGAGCTTTCCAACTTGGTCCTGGCAGAGAAGGGTGAGGAGAAGAAAAAGGGCCGCTCTGCCATCAACGAGGTAGTGACCCGAAAATACACAATCAACATTCACAAGCGCATCCACGGAGTGGGCTTCAAGAAGCATACCCCTCGGGTATTTAAGGAGATCCAGAAGTTTGCCATGAAGAAGCTGGGGACACCAGATGTGCGCATCAACACCAGGCTCAACAAAGCTGTCTGGGCCAAAGGAATAAAGAATGTTCCATACCATATCCGGGTATGGTTGTCCAGGAACCGGAATGAGGATGAAGACTCACCAAAGAAGCTATATACCTTGGTAACCTACATCCCTGTTACCACATTAAAAAATCTCCAGACAATGAATGTGGACAAGAACTAACCTGCAGGGGCCCGGCAGGATGGCTCAGTGGTCTAAAGCGCCTGCAGGTGGCTGCAGGGACCACGGTTCGATCCCCGGCACCACATGCTGCGCCAGCCCTGCCCTGAGGGTAGGCTGAGCGGGCCATAAAAATAAATAAATAAACAAACAAAAGTTCTGAAACAAGAAAAAAATAAATAAAATAAAAAATTTTAAAAAAAAGAAAGAAAGATTTCATAGAAAACTTTGATAGCACCGGGAAGACCCTACTCTGGCACACCCAGGAGGCTCTGCTCTTTGCTGGGCTCCCCACCAGCCAGCTGGGTTCTCCTGTGAGAAGGTGAAACCCCAAAGGCTTCCCCACAGCTTGCCAAGTGAGCCACATGCTGGTCCCCTGGGCCTGGCTCACGTGTCCTTTCCCGGGTCCACTGGGTAGCAGTACCAGAAGGCACTATGGGGGTTGAGAAGCCCAGGCCTCCGTGATGCCTGGAGGAGAAGCTGAGGCCCAGGCTACAGAAAGCAGCGGTAGCAGGGCTTCTGCAGTGCTGTCTCCAGAATGGGTCCTCAGGTGGCAGATGTTACTTATATTCATGAATTTCTCTAAAACATCTTCATACAAAGGTACCCCATCTGTGCAGAGTGCATAAGGCATCATATTGTTTAGTGTGCTTTTTTCAGATAATTCTTCATAATGTTCTCTATGTCACTTGTATTCATGTCTTTTTTTTTTTTTTTTTTTTTTTTTTTTTTTTTTTTTTTTTTTTTTTTTTTTTTTTTTTTTTTAATATTATGGCCAGCTAAGCCTGCCCTGGGGCTGGCGCAGCATGTGGTGCCTGGGATCGTACCGCAATCTCTGCAGTTGCCTAAGCTTTCCTAAGCAGGCACTTTAGACCACTGAGCCATCTTGCCAGCCCTTGCATGCATGTCCTGCTGATCTTTTATTATTATTTTTTTCTGTATTATTTAGGACCTATAGGGTATTCAGGGTCTCACTACTAGATCGGACTTGTACTGATCCCCCTGTTTACAGCCTCCCAAGAGCTGGGATTACAGGCTTGCACCACCATGCCCAGTCTCAATTGCCGTGCCCCAGAGGCAGGGCTGACACAGCAGACTTGTGGGTCAAACCCTTGGCTCCTGTGCTTCCTTGCAGGTGCTTTAATCTGCTGAGCTATTTGGCTGGCCCTTCTTTCTGATCTCTTAAAGAAATAGGTTTCTAGCCGGGCGTGGTGGCTCACGCCTGTAATCCCAGCACTCAGGAGGCTGAGGCAGGAGGATTGGTGCGAGTTCGAGACCAGCCTGGGCTACAAAAGTGAGTGCAGGACCAGCCTCAACTGCATAGCGAGACCCTGTCTCAAAAAGACAAAAAAAAAAAAAAAGAAATAGGTTTCTATCAAGTGACTATTTTCACAAGTAAAGAAATGTATGAATATAAATTTCGTTTAGTTTAATGAAATCAGTAAATGTATTGATCATTGCAATAATTTTAATTGGTATGAATAGTATTAATACTTGGGCAGTAATTACTCAAATTCAAGCAACTAACTAGATTTACTCCGTTTCATTAATTTTCTCAGTAAAAAGACCAATAAAAGTTGCTCGATTCATCTGTACCACTGGTGGTGCAGGCCGCCTAAGGACAGGTTAGTATTCACGTACCCCAGTGATTCAATCCAGCAGGGACGTAACACCTTCACATCAACAGACACAGCCCTGCTG
This sequence comes from Myocastor coypus, assembly GCA_004027025.1. Lineage (NCBI taxonomy): Eukaryota > Metazoa > Chordata > Mammalia > Rodentia > Myocastoridae > Myocastor > Myocastor coypus. The sequence continues at coordinate 36,546 of PVJA010002502.1, forward strand.
TGAATGTGTTAAGCCCAACCTGGGCACCTTAGCAAACCAGCGCGATCTCTTGAAATGAAATGAAAGTTCCGAGCTACCACAGTACAAAGGTTCTGGGTTCAAATGCCAGTACTGGAAAAATAAATGAAAGATTATTTAACCAGTGGCCAGTGTCCCAGGACCTAGGCTGCCATTTGTGGCCAGCCCACCTGTCCTGCCTCTACCACGTGGCCACCCATCCTCTGCCTACTGCCTAGTGCCAAGGCCTGGGCTCCACTGACCGTGGTGGCATCTGGTTCTGTTTTGCTTGGGAAAATGCCTCCACGTACAAATATTTGGATGCTATGGATTCTCTTTCCACTCAGCTCCAGCCTTGGCTTCCAGATGAAGCCTCAGAAGGGACGAGAGAGGCAGGCAGGCCAAGGAGAGGCCTGTGGTGAAGTCAGCACTTCCTCATGGGGACTGCACCCTGGCAGGGATGCCAGAGTCTGATGGTCTATTTCCTCAAGGTCCAGGATCCTCCCCTTGCCATAAACACCCAAGGAATTTCTACTCTTCTTCCCATGACTCCCAGCAGTCATCCCATGGTCTCCTGCCCAGCCCTAATTGCCATCTTGGACCTGGCTGCCATCTTGACCCTGGCTACCATTTTGACCCTGGCTGCCATCTTGGCCATGGCTGCCATCTTGGCCCTGGCTAGAGCACCGAACATGAGAGCAGGTGACCTGGGAAGAAGAGTCTGGTAAGATGAGACCAGCTGTCAGTGATAGGACTATTGGATGGTACCCTGAGGCCTGACTGGCTCAGCGAGCCACATGGCCTGAGGACTAACAGGCAACAGCAAAGAAATTCAAAATGGCACCAAGGCATGCTTCACTGGCCAGTGGACCGGATCCTGCTCAGAGTCAGCTCTGAGCTAAGCCTGGGATTCTGTGCTGAGCAAAAGCACACACAGAAACTGCCCCCTTCATCCCTTCCTCCATAGTGAGGGGTGTAGAGTGGCAGTTACAAATGAAAAGTATGAAGGGGAACATGATTCTGGGAGATATGGAACAAAGAACTGGATGGAAAGTCTGGAAGGGCTTCCTGGAGGAAGTGGTGATTGACATGAGTAGAGGTTAACAAGGAAGGTGACAAAAGAGTGAAGGCCCTGGTTTAGATGATCCAGGGAACAAAGTCCAGGTCAGAAGTCAGACAGGGATAGGAAGTTAAAGGAGGGTGGGCTGAAAAACCATACCCAAAGGACAGGAGACAGACCTGGCATGTTGAACGTCCAGCTCCAAGCCCAAGAAGGGAAAACCTTGTCTTCACCAGGGCCCTGTATTTCATGGACTCTCTGTCTCCTGTTATGGTTTGGGTCTAAAATGCACCCCTCCAGGCCCATGTATGTGGAAGGCAACTGGATTGTGAGGCTGCTATATTCATCAGAGGAGTAGGCATTAATGAGTTTCGCAGCTAAAAGTGCTGTGAGGAGGTTGGGCCTGGTGGGAGGTAAGTCACTGGGACGTGACCCAGGAGGGTGTGTTCTTGTCCGGCCTCTCTCCTCTCCCCTCTCCCTTTTATCTCTCTGCTTCCTGGTCACCATTCTGCTGGAGCCAGCCAATCCTGGACTATATTCCCTGAACTCGAGAGCCAAAATAACCCTCTCCTCCCTGAAGCTGTGAGCACTAGGTATTTATTTGGCCCCAGTGGTACAGAACCTGACTAATACAGCTCCTGACAACTAACGCCACTCATACACTTCTCATCTATTGTATTAAGTTTTGGCCACTTTCTGGGTACTTTTTTTTTTAATCAACAATTTTATCCAAGTGACTGGAAGTCGTCGAATGGCTGACAAATATATATATATATATATATATATATATATATATATATATATATATCCAGTGCTTTTGTAAAGTCCTGTCCCTTTTTTCGTCCTATCATTTCTGAAGATGTACTCACAAATGCCCATAGGTAAGATCAGGCAGCCTTGGGCTTGAAGCCTTGACCTTACCTCCAGAAGTTGTATATTGCTGTCCCTTTCTGCAGCTCTTCTCTCTTGGGAAGTGAAAATGCAAAGCCTTCACAGTGCTGCTGACAAATGACATGAGGCCTGTTACAGGGAGCCTCCTCCAGTGTCTCCGAGGAGCTACACTTAGCGAGTGCCAAGCACGTGGCGTTCAGTTCACTCCAGCGGTCATTATTTGTAAGCTTTTGCTTCCTCTTCCCCCCAACCCGCGCTGTCCCCTGTATTTCTTGTCCCAAGAAGCAGCCTCGCCATCTGTATCGTGCAAGCCAAGTCCCAGAAGTCCCCTTCGAGAGTCTACTTCTTTTCCCCCATCAAGGCTGGTCTGTTTGCTAGCGGCCTCACTGCCACATGCGCTGCCATTTCTCTGCCGCGCCCAATTCCTTCCCAACGGACTGCCCTTCAGCCCTACTCTCTGACCGCTGCATCCTTTCCCAAGTGTTCCCCAGCCCCTCTGCCCCCCGCCCAGTCCACTTGCCACACAGCAGCCAGAGGACACCTGAAAACCTGAGGAAGACTCTGCTGCTCAGAAGCCTCCCTGCAATTCCCAGCAGCACTGGGAAGAGGTCATTTGTTCTGCCTCACCAGGGGATCATGGTGCTGTGACTCTGGGTGTTTTCAAACAGCGTGAATGCCAAGGAAGACTTGCTCCCCCTTCCTATCAAAGAATAGTTTTGAAGGGAGAAGTACAAGAAACAAAAAGCACAGGAAGTACAGTTTCATGTGTATTGTGAAATGTGAAAATAAACTTGCCAGCTGTTTTAGTGTGGTTTTTTATTTGTTTGTTTTTGTGGGACTAGGGTTCGAACTCACAACATTACACTTGCCAGGAATACACTTGTGCCACAGAGCTATCTTCCCAACCCCCTGTCGCTGTTTTAGTTAAAAAAAAAATTTTTTTTTTCAATGTGTCTAATTTTTGAAGCTCGGTAGTATAGTTCTAAATTTTATCATTAAAAACTAAATATGAGAGAATACTGTGCCTCAGGTGCTCTTTTCTCGTTGCTGGGACAAATACCTGACACCCAAAAGGAAGAAGGAAAGGTTTATTTAGCTCACAGTTAGTGGAGGTTTCAGTCCATGCCCAGCTGGCTCCAAGGCAGAGTGGCACAGGGCAGAGGGCAGCAGTTCGTGGCGGTGGAAACCAGCAAAGAGCCAAGGGCGGAGCAGCAGCTGCGGCAGCAGCCAGCCTCTCTCCCTCCCCATGCTGTGCCCAGGCCAGCCGCCCCAGGCCAGGTGCAGCACTCACCCCCCGTAATCCCAGCGCTGGGTCATGAATTAATCACACACTCCAGAAGCCTGCCGCAGTGACTGCATGAGGTTTTGTGGGGAGAACCGGACACCGAGCATAACAGTCAGTATCTGGGAAAGAAAAGAAAGAACAAATAGATGTTAAAACCTTATATAAGCGTAAAATGTAAATGTTGGCCCCTGGGATTAAAAAAAAAAAGAAAAAGAAAAAGAAAAATGGACAGATCAGTAGATTACAATAGAAAATGCAAATTAATAACAGAGCCCAGAGTATCAGAGAGGCATTTTGAATTAGATGGAAAATAATGTTTGTTTTAGCTGTTTGTTTTGGTGGTGCTGAGAATTGATCCTAAGGGTGATTTATTGCTGAGCTGCATCTCCAGACTTTTACAAAAAAAACTTTATTTTTCAACATGGTCTCTCTAGCAGCCCAGGCAGAGTTCAGACTTACAGCTCTCTTGCTCAGCCTCCCAGGGCGCTGGGATTATGAGCACGAGGCTATGCTTCCAGCAAAGAAATGTATCATTGAGTGAATGGCTAGGGCAGTGACTAGCTGTTTGGGGGGGAAAATGGACTCATATTTCTCTCACCGAAATAAATTCCAGATGGAATAAAATTTAAATGTAAAAGCCAAAAACATAAAAATATTAGAAAAAAATATGGATGAATATTTTATAAGGATAAAGGCTTTAGAGGTGCCAAATGAGACCCAGACACTGTAATAGGAAAAAAAAAAAAAAAGTGGACAGTTTGAGGTTTTATAGATTTTAGAGTAAAATGCAGTGCAAGAAAAGCTGAAAGACAGCTTGCCATTGGGGAACAGAATAGTAAGAGAAAGTTTATGAGCCACAATATGCAAAGAGTTCTTACAAATCAGTGAAAAAAAAATTGCAAAGTGTGGATAGCATTTGAGCAAGGCAGTGAGCTCCTCTGCAGGCTGCAGCTTAGACAGGCTTTTTTTTTTTTTTTAACTTGTATTTTTAAGTGACCAAATCTAATAAAATGAAAAACAGGCCTACTAAACAGGTCCAAAAGCAACACAGGACATCAGCCATTCAACCAGAGCATGAGCTGCCGTCAACAATGTCAATCCCCGGTAGATGCTTCTACCGAGGTTAGATGGGTGAGAAAAGTTGAGAATCTTGAATTTCCTCCAAATCACACGTTTTGGTTTTTGCTTTCCTTTTAAGGTTTTCAAAATGTGGAACCCAGGAATCAGGTGAGCCTGCCCTGGCTTGGCAACATGTCCCGCTGGCCCAAGTCAAACTCTGGTACCTTTGTCCCCAAAGACACTGGGCCGTGACTCACTCTTGCGCTATGCTTCTTAGCACATACTTGACTGTGTAGGCAAAGGCTGCAAACCCAACTACTACAAACAAGTTCTCCAGGGCACCACCAAGGAATCCATGGTGCCTGTGGGCCTGCTGAAGCCCTGCTAGGTTTGGGCCCAATGGGAAGCTGGATCCATCTTGGCCGTGGTGCGTTTCCCCATGGGGAACCACATCCGGCAGGAGGAGAGTCTGCGGCCTGCTACTGAGTTCATCCTGTGCTTTCTGTTTTTGCTTAATTTCCTCCACAACTTCAGGAAATAATTCACAAAAAAACTTTATCTTTTAAATTAAATGCTAAACTCTGTGCTGCCAGTTGTCTTTTCGTGAAGTCCGATGTCTCTGTATTGCCCAGGGTGGGGCCCTTTTCCACCATGAAGCTCGGCAGTCCAGTCAGGATAGTGGAGAGCGACCAGACTGGGTTCCACATGTCAGGGTGGAAGTCTGTGATGGAGAGACACAGCCTTGCCTTGCACTGAAACCTTCCATTAGGTGTTATCATATAAATACTAGGAGGCTAAAAAGGAAATTCTCTGGGGTAAATCGGCTTTCCGTGGTAACAGCAGCCTTCATAAGAGGTCATCTCAGCGCCTAGGACAACACAGTGTCATTCAAGGGTGTTAGAGGGGAGGGGCTCAGCACAGATGTAAGGCATCGGGTCTTTCTTAATCCGAAGATCGTGCTGCTTCTGTCTCTGGGTCGCTGTTGCCGGAGCTCTCTTGCTGCTGTCGCTGCTCATCTCTACCTGTCTCCGCAGGTGGGCCTCTGCCACCGTAGCACTTAGGCTCCTCGCAGTCGAGGCCGGAGCAGGGTGCGGAAGAGTGCCCCGCAGTAGGGAGCCACAACGCTCCTGGAATGAGCTCACCACCCCCGCCGCAGCACCACCACCGCCATCGCCCCCACCGCCGTCGCCACCCCTTAGACAGGCTTTGAGTGTGTCGCCCAATAATCCATGTGCCAAACGTGTGGTCCCCAGTGTGCTGGAGTTACAGTGGTGGATCAGGTATAGAGGCTCTGCCCTCAAGAATAGAACTGGCTGGAGCGGTTGGGTCTCCAAGCTGCCGGCAAGGGGGCTGCCCCAGCCATGCCACCTTTCTGCACACAGCTGGCTCCTGCCTGTCCTTCCACCTGCCTGATGCAGAGGGACAGGGCAGTCAGTGCCTGCTGCTGGGCAGCAGGTGCCATGGAGACAGATGAGGAAAGGCTGAAGGTGCTAAGTCAACAGCCAAAGGCCAGCCATAAAGTCCAGGGTCTCTCTGGTCACTCCTAAAGAGATTCTAATCAGGTTGGAAAAACATGGAGGAGCAGCTCCATGATTCTGAAGCAAAACAGAACACACTTAAAAGTAGAGTTCCAAGGGAGCTGGGGAGATAGCTTCGAGGCACAAGTGCCTGCTGGGCAAGTACAAGGTCGTGAGTTTGAACCCCGGTCCCACAAAAAAAAAAAAAAAAAAAAAGCAGAGTTCCACGTGAAGAGTTTCTGAGAAAATCATAACTTGGGTGATAAAGCAGGAGTATCCCAAGATATGAGACTGGAGATATTTGGTTTGAAAATCTTCAGTTACCCAAACTTGCGTTAGCTCTTCTCACTGCCAAAGTGGCCACAGTGACCACAGCTTAAAGGTGACAGAGAAGCCGGCAAGGTAATAGATGCATCACTTACAGCAGTCCCCTATTTCTCCTCCAGGCCAGCAGAGCCACAACTAGCATTGGTTAACAACCACACCCAGGTCAGGATGACCTGGGCCTGCCAAGGATGGAAGGAACTATGCCCTGAAGGAGGACTGGGCCACCCAGACTTGATTAGGAGAAGAGGGTGGGGAGGCTGAGGTAGGAGCGCCTCTGTGAGTTTGAGCTACCTGGTGAGTTCAAGGCCAGCCTACACTACATAGTGAGACCCTGTTTCTGAGAGAGAGAGAGAGAGAGAGAGAGAGAGTCCCAAGAGTATAGATGAGTGGCCAAACAACAAAAGGTATTTTTTTAATCTACAGGAAAAAATGTATTAAAAATGAAGAATCAAAAGCCTTAGACCTGCCCCTGGGGCATGCTGAGATGGCAACTAAGACTGGGCATGGTGGTACCCACCTGTAATCCCAGCTCTTGGGAGGCTCTGTCATACCATAGTTCAGAGACAGTGGCCTAGCGGGACGTGGCACACAGCGCTGCATTCGCTTGCTACGCTGGTGGCCTCCTGTGAGTCACACCAGACAAGCAAGAAGCCATAAAGATGGCGAACATTGTGAGTCAACCTGTGGCCCACAGGGTGGAAGCTGATCCTGGAAGATTCAGGACACCATACCAGTGGCCTAAGGCATTCCAGAACATTCCTTTCTAGAGTAAAGGAGTGGCATTGCATCCCCATTTCATATTTCCAAGGAAGAAATCCAATGCCTGGTGGCCTTGTCCAGGCTGGAGTGTGAGTCCAACAGGCCCTGCGGGGCTGGAGCTCTCCATGGTGGGAAAAGCTTTGCGTAGATTTCACGGCTAGCCCAAGAGGAGAATACAAGTGCCAACCTCTGGCGTTCAGGAGCAAGGCCATTGGATCCACAGTGGGAAACTCTTCCCCTTTCAAAAGCAGTTCTGGGGTGAGTGCCCTGATGGGGCGGAGGCTCGGGCCTGGGACACAAATCTCACTGCGTCCTAACTGCCCACTGTTAGATGAGCTCAGGGAGAACTGCAGAGCCACTGGCTTGGCCAGAGGAAGAAATAAGCCACACAGGCCGGCAGCCAGACCCACAGCACTGGCCACTGCTGCCCCTGCCTCGGGCCCCTGATGTGTCCACAGATAGTGTCCCTTCTAATGACGAATGAGGGAGACAAGCCCATGTGGATGAGCCGGGAACCCTGGGAAAGCTGCACCAGAACTGGAGCTCCACATATACATACCCCCACACCCACAGGCTGATGGGGTCCCCAGGGGGCAGCGGTCTGGGAGGGGACCTGGTAGTCATGTAGAGCAGGGCAGGTGGCACAAGCTGAGCATTGATGACCACACATCAGTGTGGAAGATTGGGGACCAGGGGATCTGAGGGAGGAACAACGAGAATCACCCTAGAGCGTCTCCCTCAGAGGCAGAGCAGAGAGCACGGCTCAGCTGTCACCGGTGCTCCCCGAAGTTGAGGGGTCACGACGCTGAGCAGAGAGCCTTCAGATGGCTCCTCCACACAGCAAAGTCTGCAGGCGATGAGCAGGGAGAGCAGAGTGGAGCTGCGTAGAGCTGTAGGAAAGCAAGTGACTTGGTGAGAAGGGGCCGGGGCTGTGACGGTGGGCCGTAGTGCCTGCAGGCTCCCTCGCACATGTGAACGATGAATGCATACATGGTAGAGACCGACAGGACTGCCATGGGGACAGGATGGCCCCGACAGCCACCCTCCACAGATGAGCACAGGAACAAGCCAGCCACAGAGCCAAACAATCACAGGGTACAGGGGAGCCGCTGAGGGGGAGCACAGCCTCGACAGCTGCAGAATGGGGTGGGAAGGGGTGTCCAAGGATGAGGGGTGCACTGTGTGTCACAAGGCACCAGGGACATGAGAGTGCTCAGGGGGCACTGGCCGTGGGGTGAGGGAGGGCTTGAGAACTGTGTTGAAGGTTGGAAGTTTTAAAATTTATTACAGCAAAGGACACATACTTGTTAAGATCCCTTCCCATCCTCTCCTCGATTCAAATACATCTATCGCGTCATTCCTGCCACTTTCTGAAGCAGTTTTGGATGTCCTCTCTCACGAGTGTCTGCAGTTGTACTGTCCTGGCCACCTGGGTGCCCTGAGATAATTCAACACACTGATCTTTCATGGTCATCTCGACTTTGGAGAAAGTGCCAGAAATCTTACAGTGATAGAGCTGATGAATCATGAACATATATTGCTGTGTTTTTATGGATAGTGGCATAGTATATTTGAAGCAAGGAGGAATATTTTGAGGAAGATTAATGGTAATGTATACTTTACCATAATACTTTTTTATGTTTTTGTCTTTTTGAGACAGGGTCTCGTTATGAAGTTCAGGCTGGCCTTGAGCTCACTTTTGTAGCCCAGGCTGGTCTCAAACCCGCACTGATCCTCCTGCGTCAGCCTCCCAAGTGCTAGGATTACAGATGTGCACCACCATGCCCAACCGTAATACTTTTGTTAAAGATGTAGATATACTCCAATGACAGGTCCATGGCTGGCAAACAATAGTCCTACTATGGACTATACTTCCCAGCACTCTTTGCATCTGTCTGTGGTCATGTGTCTTCTTCTGGCCAATGAAAAGTAACAGCTGTGATGAGCCATTTCTAGGTTTGGCACACTTCATACATCCTTGTGATCTTCTCCCTTGTACCGTTCCATGTCTGCCTACTGAATATTGATGCCCAAGGTGACCTTGGAAGCCTAAATTAGAAGATGCCAATGCCTCCATCACCCAAGAGCCTAGGTCCACACAGCTAGCATCTCCCCAACATCCTGTTGTCATTTAGACACGACAGGACTGAGAAATAAATGTTCTACACTCAACCGCTCAGCTCCGGGGGTTTCCTACATCCATACCCTCAGCTAGCTTGGCCTTCACAGATCAGCTGTCAGTGATCACTTAATCATTCAACATCCAGAGAGCATAGCCAAAGAAACACAATTGGTGGGGAGCCCAGTATGGAGCCTTGACCATCGTGCAAAGAATAAGTAGCCCCAGGACTGAGCCTGCCAGGACAGTGTGGACACAGACCTAGTGACAGAGCACTGACGATTCCCTGGCTTGACTTGGTGAGCCCCATGGGCTGGGCACCAAGCTCACTCTGTTTGACTGAGCAGAGTTCTCTATAAAAAGAGATGCTCTGTGTCTTCTCAGGGTTGCACAGGGGGCCTGGGATGCACACCCAGGGTGCTGGACACCAAGCCATTCCCTCAGCCTCTCTGTGGCTTCCTTCCCTGGGAGGGTAGTGGGAGCCAAGATGCTTGCAGGCCCAGAGGTGAGATTCTAATATCAATAGTGGAAAGAAAAAAAATGACCCCATTGCCAGGCACGGTGGTGCACACCTGCAATCCTGGAGCTTGGCAGGTGAATATAGGAGGATCACGGTGAGCCTGAGCCAAGCTTGGGCTACACAGTGAGTTCAAGACCAGCCTGAGTTATATAGTGAGACCCTGCCTCAAACGACCAAGCCACTCCAAAAAAGAAAACCAAGAAAAATTACTCAGCACTTGGCTAGACCCATCATATTAATGTGCTTTGGAATCAGGTTTGTATAATCAGCAGAGCAGAGACTCAGGATATAATTCTGGGGCCAAGAAGTCTATAAGCTTTGAGTTAGAGGGGGCCCTGGCCACTCTGTCCACTGCAGTCACTCTCTCTAGCCAACATCATTCATGTTCCTGACATTTTTATTATTTACCTCCAACAAAACAAAGCTACAAGCCAGGTGTGGTGGCACATGCCTATAATCCCAGCACTTGAGTGGCTGAGGCAGGAGGACTGGTGTGAGTTCGAGACCAGCCTTGGCTACAAAAGTGAGCTCAAGGCCAGCCTCAACTGCATAGCGAGACCCTGTCTCAAAAAGACAAAAAAAAGCTTTTTACCAAGATGGCGCCGAAAGCGAAGAAAGAAGCTCCTGCGCCTCCCAAGGCTGAAGCCAAAGCAAAAGCTTTGAAGGCCAAAAAGGCCGTGCTGAAAGGCATCCTTAGCCACAGAAAGAAGAAGGTAAGAACATCACCCACCTTCCACCGTCCCAAGACCCTGCGGCTCCGGAGGCAGCCCAAATACCCTCGGAAGAGTGCCCCCAAGAGAAACAAGCTTGATCACTATGCCATCATCAAGTTCCCCCTGACCACAGAGTCAGCCATGAAATAGATCCAGGACAACAGCACACTCGTGTTCATTGTGCATGTCAAAGCCAGTGAGCACCAAGTCAAACAAGCTGTAAAGAAGCTCTATGACATCAACGTTGCCAAGGTCAGCACCCTAATCAGGCCTGATGGAGAGAAGAAGGCATTTGTTCAGCTGGCTCCTGATTATGATGCATTGGATGTTGCCAACAGAATTGGGATCATCTAAACTGAGTCCAGCTGGCTAATTCTAAATATACATCTTCTTTCTCAAAAAAAAAAAAAAAGCTGCAAAGCTTATTTACCATATTTCAGATTTCTAGGTTTCTGGGATTGTAGGTGAATGATACTCAAACAAGGGCAAAACATCACATGTTTGGGTCCCAGATCCCCCTGGAGCCTTGGAGACCTCCACTTGCTTAAACAGGGGACCCGGCACAGCACCAAGTTCACATGGGTATCTGCTGTCAGTCAGCACGGTGAGGGCACAGGTAATGCCACAAACTTGGGGCGCATGGCAGCAAGCACGCATCTGCTCACTTGTCCTCGGGCTCCGCTGACTGGGCTGGGCTGAAGGCTCTGGCTAGACCTGCTGTGCTCCCGCGGGCAGCGCCAGGTCGTGGGCTGCTCTGCGGGTCCTGGCCACTCGTGAGCGCAGTGTAGAGTCGGCAGCTCTGGCCGGGCTGCAGCCTCGTGGGAGGGCCATGGACTGAGAAGGCTCAGCTCTGCCCCCAGGGACCCTGCAGCAGCACAGCCAGGGCAGATCCCTGACAGGCGTGCAGGTGCCAGAAAGGACGTGGAAACCGAGAAACTGGGTGCTGAGTTGCCCGCCGTGTCCCCTTTGATAATGTCCTGCTGGTCAGGGCAGCCCCCAGGCTGGAGCCACCGTTAGACGGACATTAAAAGTTAGAGATTGTAACAACATTCTGCCATTGAGGGCTAGCATCGTTGCTTGTGCTCCCTACGTCCGTTGTTAAGTAAAACAAATGTCATTCAAACACAAATAGTGGTGACAGTTATCTAGTGACCCAGAAGGGAGGTGGTGTCCCTGGTACAGAGATGCTGAACAGAAGGATGACTCGTAGTCCAGGGTGGTGGTGCACACCTGTAATCCCTGCACCTGTGAGTCTGAGGCAGGAGGATCATTGAGATTTCAAGGCCTTATCTCAAAAATCAACCAAAGATATTTTTGGTTGTGTCACGGGTGGACAGAGGGGAGAGGCCAGAGACTTTATCGTGCTACCGAGGACACCGCCAATGTCAGTTGTCTCAGTTGCTTATCTCTGGAGTTTTCCAGCACCTGCTTTAGGCCCCATCTGACCTCAGGTGAGGACTAGGGGCCTGCAGCATCACCTAAAACGCCGCACTCAGGAGCACCTGCAGCCCGTCCCAAACTGCAAGCTCAGAGAGGTACAGTCATTTGCTGACAGTCACAGAGCAAGTGAGATGCTGCTGCGGTAGAGGCTCTCCCGCCACTGTCTGGGGCATGATGAGCACACTCTTCATTTATGTCGAGCAGCGCCGCGCCATAACCGCTGACCTTCTAGTGTGAGCAGATCGGTGTGAAAAGCTTGGGTCTTTGGATCATTAGCATGAATATTTTGCATGCAAAATTTTAACATGGTCGCCAGTAATGCTGCATGCCTGTGATTCCATCACTCAGGAGGCTGAGGCCGGAGGATTGCTGCAAGCTCAAGGCCAGCCTGAGTTACACAGCAAGACACCGCCTCAGAAAACCAAAGGTAAGTGTTTTAACATGGTAGATTACCCCACAAATGACAACAGTAGTAGTACTAGTGATAGCTCATCAAGATTCAGCTCATGAGAAGCACCTGGGTCCCTTACCCCCTCCCTGGGAAGCTGGGTATTGTTTCCTCTCTGTTTTACATACAGGTCAGCTGTTTGGAAGCCTGGGTAAGACAATGCCAAAGCTTCTTCTCTTACCCACTTGCCTAATCTTCTCTGGTCTGCTATGAAGTAGAATCTGACCTGTGTCGGGGTCGCCCTGGGCATGGCGGCAGGGTCTGAGCCGCCCTTTCATCTTCCCTACCCAGGTGTGGGAGGGAAGCAGGCCTGGGGCAGCCTGGGTGGAGGGAAAACTTCCAAGGCCACAGCCAGGAAATTCTGCTGGGAAGGGGCGCGGAGCTCCTGACCCAGGGGAGCGCAGGCATTGGCCATGGGGACCCCGCTTCTTGGCATTGCGGCCCACAAGATGGATGGCCGTGGCCTTCAGGGCTGGACAGCCCCTTCTCGGCGCTTTGAAGCTGAAAGCAGAACAAATGTGAGCCGGCCGCCCGGCCGCAGCTGCCTCTCATTAGGGCCGGCTTCCTGCAGCCAGGACAAGGTGCGCCGTGGTGAGGTAGGCGGGGGCAGAAGCCATATGTGTTCCCCTCGGCTAGCTGGCTGCAAAGCTGCGCTCCCTGGCTGCTTGCTGCAAGCCCGCTGCCCAGCCCCCATCCTGTACCCCAGGCCTTCCAGCAGGAATCAGAGGCTGCAGAGCTCCTCCACCCCCACCACACCCCGACAGCCAACTGGTCCCAGAGGTCTGGCTTTGGTCTGCTGCCCACCTGCACCCAGCTCGCCCTCAACCAAGCACCTTCTTGCTCGCTTGCAATGGCAGCAGGGTGTGGACTGGTGTCTCCCCAGACTCCTAGGATGAGGTCCTAGGTAGCCCCCAAGCTGGGCAGGGCCTTACTCGGGAGTAAGATCATCGCAGATGTGACTAAGCAAGGGGAGGTCAGACTGAAGTAGGTGCCCCAACTCTAGAGTTACGGATGTGCCTGTTAATAGGGGCCATTCGGGCAGAGGTGTGCACACAGGGAGGGTGTCACAGCACGCATGGTGCAGGCGGGAGAGGCACTGAGCCAGGCGACGCCAGACCTGGATCGCACAGGGTGACCTCGCCCACCCCTCTGCCAAACCAAACCAAAGCAAACAAAGAAGAAGGCAGAGGTCTGGACAATGCTTTGAGGAGCCGAGGAGGTCCAGAGACAGCCAGCTGAGCAGCGGAACTGGGGACAGATATAGGACAGCTGAGCGGTGGGAACTGGGGACAGACAGGGATGGGTGCTCCCTCCAGCCTCAGGAGGACCCAACCTGCCGACACCTGCACCTTGAACCCACGGCCTGCAGAGTTGCGTGCCTGTAGATTTCAAGTCTGTAAGCCCTGGGCGGGTGGAGAAACACGCCGCCAGCCGGACAGACCCTCCACCTCCATCCGGACCTCCTCCCCCGCTTGCATTATGAAAATTCCCGTTCAGGACATGCATTCCTCCTGCGTGGGATGACATAAAAGGTCACTGTGACCTGCCAGCCCTGGAAGACACAGCCCTTTCTTGGCCTTTTCGTCCCCCGCCACCTTCCCACTGCCCACACTCGGCTCTGTGGCAGAACCCAGCCTGCCAAGCTCCTCTACACCTGGACCTTTGACTGCGATGTGTCTTTTTTTTTAGGGGGGGGGACTGAGGTTCGAACTCATGACCTTGCACTTGCCAGGCAGCCACTTGTGCCATGGAGCTACCTCCCCAGCCCCAAACGTGATGTGTCTTTACCCCTCTTTGAGTCTTTATAGGCTTACCTCATGCAAGGAACCAGGAGGATAGGGACACCAGCTGGTACTATTGTGATGGGGAACAGGAGGACATAGAAAGGGGACAGGTGAGGGGCTTCTGAGAGAAGGGATTAGAAAGTTTGGGGTTTAGAAAGACCTGACTCTGACCCCAGGCCTCATGGTCCAATGTTAGCTGAGCCTCTGGTGTGGTGGCCAGGGTCTCACTTTTCCCATCTGTGAAATAGATTGGCATATAACCACCATCCAGGTAAAGTAGGTGTTGTCTCCAGAATAAGCTCCGAAAGGATCTCCACTGGTGTGCTTTGTGCCTAAGTGTCCCCCAAAACCCTCATGTAGTCATGAAGAAGCTTCTAGAATTTGTGATCAATGCATAATCCAGTGCTGAGATTATGCGTGTGAGAGCTGCTGGGATTATGGGTGTGAGAGCTACACTCAGGGGTAGCCTGAACACGGTGTAAGGAGGAGAGAGCTTTGCTCTCCACAGCAGCTGCTGCCCCTCCCTTTGCCCCTGCTGCTTGGCTGTTTCCCACCTCCATGAACTGCTGCCCTCTGCCCTGTGCCACTCTGCCTTGGAGCCCAGCTAAATATGGCCTGAGATCTCCACTCACTGTGAACTGCATAAACCTTTCCTTCCTTAATTTTGGGGGCCAGGTATTTTGTCCCAGCAATGAGAGAAAAGTAACCAAGGTCAGAGGGGAAACTGAGGCTGGAAGATGGAATAGCGCCACCAAGACCACAAAATGGCAGGGTTGAATCAAAGTCACCCCAGTTCAATAGCTCCCTCTACCCCAAAGCAATGGCCATGGCTCTTAGGAATGGGAGGGAGGGCTGGGGTCAGCCCTGGGTCCTGGCCAATGTGGATATGTTCATCCTGGGACACATTTCCATGGCTTGAACTTTTTTTTTTTTTTTTTTTTTTTTTTTGAGACAGGGCCTCGCTATGCAGTTGAGGCTGGCCTTGAGCTCATTTTTGTAGCCCAGCCTGGTCTCAAACTCGCACCAATCCTCCTGCCTCAGCCTCCCGAGTGCTGGGATTACAGGCGTGAGCCACCACGCCCAGCTAAGACTGCTTTTAAAAAATTAGCAGGTTTAGATACATTTGGGACATTGCATGGCTTGAACTTTATACCAGTTCTGGGCCCCAAATAAAAAATGTCAATTAAGAAGTAACACTGTGCAATCATAAGTAACACTGTGCAATCAATAAGGTTGAGAAAAGTTGTAACCCACTGCACACAATGTGCTGTAAGCAGTCCTGACTTGGGTGACAGAACCGCCAACGCAGCTCATCCATCCCTTCAGCGACCCCCACGCCGACCACTCCCAGGCTCCGGAGGCACCAGGCCCTGGGAACAGAAACCCTGAGCTTCTGCCTCTGCCGGCCCCCCAACACCCTCTGAAGTACAGGGACACTTTCCAATCCCTGTTTATAGAAAGCTGTTGAAAGTAAGAATTCAGCCAGCACTGCCAGCTAGGTGCCTGAAAGTGACATCATGGCCCCACCTGGGTGTTCCCCTAACATTTCTCTACTATTTGCCACCCGCCTCTACCTGCAGGGAAGGTGGCTTTAGCTGGGAGGAGCTCTGCTGCTGTCCCTAGGGTGTCACAGCCACTGAGGAGGAACAGATGGGGTCCCACTCTGCTCGTGCCGGGAGGAGGAGCCAGATGTGCAGCTGCCTGCACCGGAACCCTACCGCCTCTGCCTCTGCACGAGGCCCAGGGACTGCGCTGGGGCCACCCGCATAAAGGGGACCCACAGAGACCGCAAGCAGCATCATGGAAACTTGGAGAAGTTATATCTGTTTGCACACCCAAGTTTACAGCCTGTAAAACTTGGTATTTAGCTTTGTGTTAACTGGTTCCCAGCAGAAAGTTCAGCTCTGTATATGCCCCCCACGGTCCCCTTAGTACACAAATCCTACACACAGGGACGGAGACTGAGAGACAGAGAGGGGGGAGGGGGAAGAGACAGAGAGAGAGAGAGAGAGAGAGAGAGAGAGAGAATTCATCCTGTGACCAGGAGAGAGAGCAGAGCAATGCCCCCAAACTCTCTGTCCACCCCTGGTCACTGACAGGGCAGCATGAAGATCTGTCCTCTTCAGCTGGGGCTGCTGTGATAAACAGGCCACATGCCAGACCCCTGGACAATGGCCATCCGTGTCTCGCAGTTCCAGAGTACAGACACCAACTTCCAAGATTAAGGCCTCACGGGCCTGGTATCTGCAGACACACGTTTCACCTGGTGACCAATGCCTTCCTGCTGCAGCCTCACAGGTGAGCGAGAGGACCCTGGACACTGTGCCTGGGTGGGGCTTCAGTGTGTGGATTTAGGAGACATGCTCCAGGCTGAGCAGAGCCGCGTGCTGTGTGGAGGCTGCCAGCCAGCCTCCTCACTGGAGTCAGGAGGTCATGGGGGATGATTGTGTCTCACCAGCACAAGGAGCAGGCACGTGGGCTGGAGTCAGAGACAGACTCAGCAGAGTCCTGGCTGCTTCCTCTCGGGCTCTTTGCCTCTCTGCTTCCTGGCCACCAGGACCTGAGCAACTCTGCCTAGCCCCGCCCATCTGGAGCAGCCTAGCCACGCCCATCTGCCTAGCCACGCCCACCTGGAGCGGCCTAGCCACGCCCATCTGCCTAGCCACGCCCATCAGGCACGAGGCTTCTGCCTCAGAGCGACCCACCATGGGCCGAGCCCACTGGAGCCGTGAGCCAAGTCCATCCTCTCTCTTAGGGTGTGTGCATCAGGCATCTTGTCACAGTGACAGACAAAGGCCACAGAGTAACATGTGCCACCCGAAGGGGCTGAGCCTCAGCTTCCTCCCACCAGCGCAGCCCTGGCCCCAGCCTCCTCCTCTGCTCCTGCCACTCTCTCTTCTCGCCACTGCCCTGATCTCCTCCTACCCCAGGCAGCCTTTCTCCCTGGACCTCCGACACCAGGGCAGAGCAGAGGATAACCTGGGGTCTTTCTGGCTGCTGTGGGGCTGGTGATGGGGCAAGGCTGAAGCAGGGGGCCTAGGAAGCAGGCTTTCTGGGACAGCAGGTGCCTCACCCCTCCACTGAGGGCAGGACTGCAGGCTCAGTGTGATCCAGGCCCAGGAGAGGGGGTGGTGGCAATGGGGGAATGGTGGGCAGGCAGACACCAGGTCGGCTGGTCACACAGGCCCGGAGTGCATCGCACCTCATAAAACAGTGCCAACGGGCGTGCCGAGAGTTACTGCCACCGGGACTTTCATCTCCTGTCAATAAAGTGCTCTCAGCACCAAGCTGGGCTTTCGGCTCTTACTTCCAGATGTGGCGCCTGCCTTCCCCTGCCCCCTCTCCAGCAGGACACTCAGGGCAGTGTGGGCCCAGATAAAGGAGGGGACCCCAGAGAACCCCACAGCTGCCCTCTGTCATGTCCTGGGGGCAGCCAGAGCGAGGCAAGCCCAGAGTGTGATACAGGGTCATGGATTCTCATCCTGGGTGACAGACCCAGAGGCCTTGGTGGCTGTGCTGCGGCTCCTCGTGAGAGGTGGGGGATGGTCAGGGCTGTGCGGGACCAGGAGGCCCGGACCCTCAGCCTGCAGCTGCCCTTCACCTGACAGGAGACCCTGCACAAGTCCGTTTGCTTCACCAGCTTTCATCTTGGTGAAAGCAGAAGGCGGCTCTCCATCCCACGGCTCCTGAGTCACTAACTGTGGCTCAAGCCTGGAGCTGTGTCAGTTTCCGTTTGTCTTGGGAGATGAGGATGGCCTGACAGGAGGAGGCGACCAAGTCCCCAGCACTCACTCCTGAGAGGCAGGAGAAGAAAAGCAAGACGCTGACGGGCCAGCAGAAACCTTCCAGGAAGGGCTCTCAGGCACGAGGGAGCGGGCTAGGATCGCTTCTCCCCTGGGGATGCTTGCAGCGGGCAAAATGGGAAGATGTAGAGGGTACACACTTCAGGCAGAAGGGACGGCAAAGCACAGGAGCTTGGAGCACCAAAGGGGCAGAAAAGCTGCTGCACCTGCGCAGAACGAGAAAGAGGGCACCAGCAGCCGGGAATCGGATTTCCTTGCATTAACTTGTACCTGGCCAGGAATGTGCCAAGAAGTCCAGAGGAATGCAGTCTGGGGCTGTCACTACCCCAACCCTCCCCAACTCTCTAGTCTACAGCCATAGCATGTGGCCCCTTCTGCGTGGTCCAAGATGGCTGCGCGAGCTCCGGACATCAAACTCACTGTTCTGTTATCTAGATGGAAAAAGAAAAGTAGCCTTCCTCCCTTCCGGAACAAAGCTGTTAGGTGAAGACAGCAGCTTGTTGACTGACAACAATGCTGGGGAAATGTGTTCCTAGTTCCAGGTGTTGTACGCCCAGCCAAGAGCCCAGGGTCAGCGTGCTCAAGAAGGGGAAGAGAATCAAAATCAGGGCCGAAAACCAGCAGCCCTGCCAACTACCTCCCCAGAAGTGTGGGACCCCGGCTGTGCTGGGAGAAACCCTCTTCCATGAGAAACCACTTTCCATGAGATTGGCCCCTGGTGCGCACAGGGTGGGGAGGCTGGGATAAGTCTCTCACCGGCTTGCTGAAACTAGCAGAGAAACAAGTACTGCTGACTAAGGACCTCCGGGACAGTCTCAGAGATGCACTGGGCCCAGGGGTGCTGGCCACACCTTTCAGCTGGGCTTACACGAGGGCCTCCCGTCATCCCGGGCTCCCAACAACTCCAACAATGCTCTCCACTTCTTCTTAGGTCTTGCCAACCCCCTCAGATGCCACCGCCATTGACCCCCAGGCCTTCCAGCCTTAGTGCCAGGGTCTGTCTAGTCTGGAGTTGAATATTAGGCCCTGTTAGGGTTTGTGTCTAGGTGTCCCCCCAAAGCCTCATACAGCCATTAGGGTGGCTCCTAGAGTTTGATTAATTCCTGATTCAATGCTGGGATTATGAGTGTGAATGCTACACCTGCCTTGGGGTAGGTAAACCGCACACGACACAGGGCAGGGAGAGAGACTTGCCGGCCGCCGCGGCTGCCGCTCCCCCCTCGGCCCTTTGCTGGTTTCTGCCGCCATGAACAGCTGCCCCCTGCCCTGTGCCCCTCTGCCTTGGAGCCAGCTGAATAAGGACTGAAATCTCCATGAACTGTGAGATAACTAAACCTTTCCTTCCTCCATTTTGGGTGCCGGGTATTTTGTCCCAGCAACGAAGAAAAAGTGTCTGAGACAGACCTGTGCTTGTCACCTCTGTGTCCCTAGCTTGCACTGACAAGCTCCCAAGGAACAATTGTTGGATGCTCTGAACTGCAACAGGGATGAGACCCGTGTGGCCCTCTAATTCAGTGTCACAAACAGTGCTGGGAGCTGGGTTCAAGCGCACAGCACGAACATTTTTATTTTAATATATCAGCCTTTCCCCTCCCCTCCCCTCCCCTCTCCTCCCCTCTCCTTTTCTCTCCCCCATTCCCTCCCCCCTCCCTTCTCCCCTCCTCTCTCTCTCTCTCTCTCTCTCTCTCTCTCTCTCTCTCTCTCTCTCCAGGACTGGGGATTGAACCCAGGAACTCTGCACTGAGCTGCAGCCTGCCCAACTGCCCATCAGCGGAGGACTGCCCTGCCCCTCTTCC
>PVJA010002502.1:56163-71950 GCA_004027025.1 Myocastor coypus
CGCCCCCCCCCCCGCTCCTGAGCACCGGGGCCTCGGGGCCTCTGCTCAGCAGCCAGGGCCACATCGGTCATGGACACCGGCTGTCAGCTCGGCCGCCGCACCCTCCAAGGCCCCGTCCCGAGCCCGTCCACCCCAGGGAGCCGAGCTCAGCTTTTAAGTCTCCAATTCATTACCTCTGTCAGCGGCATAAATCATGGTCCGGCTGTCTCCTCACAAGCTCGGGAGCGGAGAAGACACGCAGGGAAGAGACATAAAATGCACCAAGGATGGACGGGCAGCCAGGCGCTCAGCCCTCCTGCCTTGTGCGTATTCTGTGCGCAGTCTTTTCTAACCACAATCTAGCTGAAGGATGTTGGGGGCTCAGGGATCATACAGGAGGAGGTGGAAATGACTCGTTTCCCCCTAATCCTGTAAGATTGGATTTCCCCAATCTTAAAACTGGATCCCCTATAGGACTGGATTTTCTCCAGTTCGAGCCAAAAACAAACAACAACAAGCTACACTGTCATGATCCCCTAGTACAGTAAGGAGAGTTACTGTCTAAAAATAAACCAAGTCATGTGACACTGTTCCTTAGCTCCTGCTGCGATAAAATAAACTCCTAGCTTCCTCCCAAGCCCCCAGTCCCTGTGGTCTGGCCCCTGCCTTCCACCCTGCACGCACAAATCTTTCACTCCACTCACTTAAGTTGTAAGACTGCTTCGTTGCTGTAGGACACCACACATTTCATGAGCACCTGCTAGGTGTGAGGAAGCTCATCGGCCCTTGGATAAGCAGCACACAAGCACGCCTCCCTCCTGGAGCCTGCGCTTACGCAGAAGGGCGCTGACGCTGCAGAGGAACAAACGAGCCAACTCGACGTCACACTGTGGCGCTTGCCACGGAAAAGGGCACCCGAGAGTGAACGGAGACAAGAGGGGGCGCAGTTTTCACACATGGGGGCTGGGAGATTTCTCTTCAGAGGGGTCCCTGGGCGAAGACAGAGGGAGGGAGCAGCCCTGGAGAGATGGCAGCAGGTGCAAAGGCCCTGGGGTGGGTGCCAGTGGCGTCTGCACGATGGGGAGAAGGTTCGGGTGTCGGGCGATGGGGGACAGGCGTGCAGACTGGACAGAAGCTGTGGGCGGGACTTCAGATAAATTCTGAGGGTAGCAGGAAACTATAAAGGTTCAGAGCACAGGCGGTACTAGGGGCAACCCAGAAGGACAAAAGGGCCTGAGCTCAGGCCAGACCTGGGGAGACGAGCGGCTCGGCACCCTGGTGTGGGCAGGACAGGATGCCGAGCCCAGGCAGGGGCATTGGGCACCCCCACATCCTTCAGGCCCGTGCATCCTGCCAGCGTGCAGAGCCCGGATGTGAGGGAGAGGGAGCTCAGAATGGAGGCGAGAACGCCGCCTCTCCCTCCTGCGCTGCCTTCCGCAGAGCCGGGCTCTCATCCCCCAGGCCCCATCTCTCTCCCCGAGCCTCACCTTCCTGACCTCGGAGCTGGGCTGCAGCTCACCAGAGCCCACATGGAGGCCAGGGCCAGCAGGACTGCACTCGGAGTCGGCCTGCACGAAGTCATCAGACATAGTCACTGAGGGGAATCTTGGGGAAAAGGAAGCTCTCTCTCCCCTTCTGTCTGTCTGTCTGTCTGCCTGCCTCTATCTCTCCATCCGTTTCTCTCCCTCTGTCTCTGTGTCTGTATCTCTCTCTTTCTCCCTGTCGGTCTCTCCCTTGGTCTCTGTCTGCATCTGTCTCTCTTTTATCTCTCCATCTTTCTCTTTCTCCCTCTCTGTCTCTGTCTGTCTGTCTCTTTCCCTCAGTCTCCCTCTGTGCTTCCCTCCCTTCTTTCCTGCCTTCCTCCCTCCCTCCCTGTCTGTCTCTCTCTCTCTGTTCTCTCTCTCTCTCTCTCTCTCTCTCTCTCTCTCTCTCTCTCTCCCCCTCCCTCTCTGTCCCTCTGTCTCTATCTCTGTGGAAGGAGACCCCCAGCCTCCACCTTGGCCTTGGCCTTCCAGATCCTGCGCTGCAGACAGGAAGGCCAGATGTGGCCCCTGATCCCTGGTGTCCATCAGGGGCTGGCCAAGCTGGCCAAGGGAAGGGATCCCCACCTTGACTGGGCTCCTCTCACCTGCAATAAAATCACTGAGTATAAGGGGCCAGGGAGATAACTCAGGGGCACAAGTGCCTGCCTGGCAAGTATGGGGTCCTGAGTTCGATCCCCAGTTCCACAAAAGAAAAGAAATCACAGAGCATCCTCCGCTGTACTGATGGCTCTCTCTAAATTCCACTCATGCTCCGCCTTCTCAGCCATCACTGGCTATGAAACAACACCAGAAAACGGAATCTCTTACTTTCATGATTGAGAACTACATGAGAGTTGAGGCCCTGCAAGTTTCTCCTCCTGCCTCCGTGGGTCCTCCCATAGGAGACACTGTGGTGGCAGTATTGTCCATTTTCTGATCTTCACCGGTGGGTCATTTATTCCTGGGGTCTGCAGGGGGCAGAGCACGGACACGGCCCGGCTCCCAGAGACAGCAACCCTCCCATGGTCTTCCTGTGCTTTGGTCTCCGCATTAACAAGCTGGCATACCCTGCTTGATTCCCTAGATGTCTTCTGTCCACCTTAACCGCCAGCGCAGAGGTGGCGTCTGCCTGCACCATTCCTCTTGCCTGGCCCACAGCAGGCACCCAGGAAGGTGGATCATTGGAGCCAGGCATGGCAGGGCAGACCTCGAATAACCACATTGCTCTGGAGGCTGAGGCAGGAGGATCGCTGTGAGTTCAAGGCCAGGCTTTGAACTACACAGTGAGACCCTGTCTCAAAACATGAAAAATTAAGACTGGGTGTGGTGATGCACACCTGTAATCCCAGCTCTTGGAAGGCTGTAAACAGGCAGATCACTACGAGTCTAATCCAGTGGTGAAACCCTGAACACCCTGTAGACCCTTCCCTAAAAATACAAAAAATGTTTTTAAAAATTAAAAGGAGTGAATGAGTAGAAGGATAGGAGAAACAAATAGAAAGTGAGCAGCTATGCACCCAACCTCCCCAGGGTCAAGGCTGCTATGAACATATCTCGGGGCATCTGGGGTGGGAGGCTTGAGAGCGGACCCAGGTTAGCAGCAGTTTGATTACATCCCATTAAGCATATGGTCATGATTATAATAAGCCCATGAGTTATAGCAAGTGACATGTGTTTCTTTAAAAAAAAAAAAAAAAAAGGAAGGGGAGAAAACCAAGGCACCCCTGAAGCACCACCAGGCTGAGGCCAAGCCAAACCCTGAGTGGCTCTGTAACCCCACACATCTTGGGTGTGGCAGGGAGGGTCCTGTTTGCCTTCTGAAGGGACAGGGAAAGGTTGACATGCCTGATGTCCCAAGACCTAACCAGGGCAGAGCTTAGGAGTGTGGAGGGAGGGAGGGAGAGAGGAGGGCTGAGGCTTCCTTTTCTTCAGTCACAGACCAGCCAGTCTCTGTGGCCCACGGCCTGGTGTCACGGTGACCCCCACAGAGGTAGGCAGCCCGCTGCTCTCTGGCCCTGCAGGGCATCTGCTCTGTGGCCTGAATGAGTCCCTTTCCTTCTCAGTGCCTCATTCAGAAGAGACAGCCGAAGAGCCTCAGGCCAGAGCACTACTCTCAGTAAGAGACCCAGAAATCTGTGCCCCTTCTGGGCACTGGGAGGTCCACACTCAGGCAGCAGCCCGAAGACAGACCATCCAGCCCCTCCTTTTCACTCCCCCAGACAGGTGAGGGACAGGGACAGTAGGCTGACAGGACCCTTGCATGACGAGACAAGGGGACCTCAAATGACTGTCCCCCACCTTCATGGAGGCCCTGTCTACGCACCTAGTCCTCTGTGGGGCTTCAGGACTTGCTCTCATTCTGCAGAGGAGGAACTGAGGAGCAGAGACCTTGGCAGCTTCTCTGGGTCACACACAGAGATGCCAAGGCCAGGCTTGGGGTCTGTCCCCTTCCTGTCTCTGTCCACCAGTGTGGGCTGCTTAGGGGATGTGGCAGATCAGCAGCTTGGACACGAGACGGCCTCCAGGGCTTCAGGTTCTACAGGCAGAAGTTCAGGAGCAGGGCTTTCCTTGAGCTGGGATTCCCAGCTCCACTTTTCTTGTGAAGATGCTGATTCCAAGATAGGGTTCAGCCCTCCTGACCTCATCTAACCGCCCTCTTCCATGGTCCCACCTCCTAGTGCTGCCACACCAGGATGTGGCTTCACATAAGAATTGGAGGGAAGGGACCCAGACTGTAGTCTCTGGTGCCCCCAAAAGCCACCACTCAGTTTCCTTCCTGGTCTGAACAGGGAACCCATGATAGGCCTCACCCAGGGGCTTCTGGGTATAGCACAGGACAGTGGACAGGACTTGACCTGAGCAAGCTTCCCAGGAAACAATGCCAAGACCTCGAAGGCCTGCCTCGAAGGGTGAGTCCACAGGTGACCACTACTTCCTGCACCAGAGTCCCACAACCAGGACGTCATGGGCAGGCAGGACGCCTCCCGGACCTGTGTTACCACAGTGACAGAGCACAACCTGATACTGCACAGCACTGTTGCAAGGCTCCAGGAGAGCACAGGGATGAGCTGATCACGTCCTCCTCCCAGGCCTGGCCTCCTCCCTGCCCTGCCAGGTGAGGGTAGAAGAGGAAGCCAGGGAGGATGTGGCATTCTGAGTCCCACCGCGCTGCCCTGCCCTGCAGAATGATGGCCGCAGCGGGAGTGACCGAAAGATAAATAAGAACAGTCAGAGTAAGGTTGGCGTGAGCCAGGCTCATCTTAACACTAAGCAGAGGGGCTGGGCCCCACTTGAAAGTCCTCGGCTGGCCGAGATGGATGGGCTGCGGCCCGGCAGGGGTGGCAGGCTTGGCTGATGAGCGATGGGGTGTTGGACTCGGTCTCCGCCAGCCAGAGAGGCTGCCCCCGGCCACCACTGGGACTTGTGCAGCCACGCCCGCCTGCGGTCCTGCTGGAGATTTATGGCTTTGTTAGGGGCCTAGGGGCCTCAGAGGCCAAGTCTGGTAAGAAAGGAGGGAGGAGCAGAGGGAGGAAGGAAAGGAAAGAGGGCAGAAAGGAGGGAGGTTGCCACCCCCACTGGAGCCCTCACTCTGCCCATGGAGCTCCCTTTGGACCTGGAGCTCCAGTGGCCTTGACCTTGGAGCATACAGCTGCCTGGGGTCCTCCTGCTTCACCTCACAGCCTGGGGCTCCCTCCTGGTACTCGCCAGTCTCTGCCACAGCCACTCCAAGTATGTCCCCAATGAGCCACAAACTTGACGGCCACACAGGCAGGAGCCAGGGAGCCACTCCCACCCCTACCCCCCAGCACTTACTCCCTGCTGAGAACCCCACCGCTGGCTGAGGCACACTGTGTGCCCATAGGCTGCGCCCGGCATTTAGTACTTGGCCATTCCTGTTTCTTCATTTTACAGACAGGAAGGCTGATACATGGAGGCTCGGGAGCCAGGCTCGGGATGGAGCTCCAGGCAGGGGTCTCCACACCCACATCTATGCCCCGGCTGGCATTCCCAAGCTGTCCTGCCCTCCGCTGTCCCTTGGTGCTGGGCAGGAGTGGCCTGCATATTTTTCTTCCTGTCCAGGCCCAGTGGTGTCTCCTGGGGACCCAGGATCAGCCTGGCTCCCCATCCCTGGGCACTTGGGGGAATCCACACATCTACAGTTCTGCTGTGCAAGAGCATCACTCACGCTGCAGCCACAGAGCATTCCTGCCTCCTCCATTCACCCCCATCCTGTCCTCCTGGAGGGCACTGAGCACCCACTGTGTGGGAAGCTCTGGGCGCTGGAACAGCTGGTGGAGCCGTGACACATTGTGCCAACTTGAGAAGTGTAAGGCCTAACTAAATGGGCTGCGCGGTACATTTGTACATCTCATGACCTATCTGTTCCTTGTGTTATAGCTGTTCCTCTAGTAAAATCCTGACTGACACAATAGGCAAATAGGCTGTTCTCACAGAGCAAGAGCCTGGTAGGAAGGACAAACGTCAGAACTTGGGAGAATAATAAAGTCACCAGGGAAGAAGCCACCCTACATGGCAGTAGGTGTATTTGGGTGAAGTCCTGGGTTGCTGGGTCTGGCTTGTGACTCGGGGACCCTGACTGTGCTCTATCCCTGGCAGCTGGCCAGTGGCAAGTACTCAGTAAGTACTTTGTGAATGAATGAGTGAATGAAGCATGAGCAATGAAGAGTGAATGAATGAAGTGTGAGTGAATGAATGAAGCACGATGAATGACTGGAGCATGAGTGAATGAATGGAGCACGAATGAATGAATGGAGCACGAATGAATGAATGGAGCACGAATGAATGGAGCACAAGTGAATGAATGAAGCATGAGTGAATGAATGGAGCACGAATGAATGAATGGAGCACAAGTGAATGAGTGGAGCACGAGTGACTGAATGAAGCATGGGTGACTGAATGAAGCATGGGTGAGTGAATGAAGTACAGGTGAATGAATGAAGCGCGAGTGAATGATGAATAAAGCACGAATGAATGAATGAAGTATGAGTGAATGAATGGAGCACGACTGACTCAATGGAGCACGAGTGAATGAATGGAGCACGAATGAATGGAGCACAAGTGAATGAATGAAGCATGAGTGAATGAATGGAGCACAAGCGAATGAATGGAACACAAGCGAATGAATGAAGCACGAGTGAATGAATGGAGCACGAATGAATGAATGGAGCACGAGTGACTGAATGAAGCATGGGTGACTGAATGAAGCATGGGTGAGTGAATGAAGTAGAGGTGAATGAATGAAGTGCAGGTGAATGAATGAAGCGTGAGTGAATGAATGGAGCACCAGTGAATGAATAAAGCACGTGTGAATGAAACATGAGTGAATGAATGGAGCACGAGTGAATGAATAAGAGAGCGAATGGGTCAGCAATTTAGTGAATGAGTCAATGAGGGAATGAGTGAGCCACTCAACGCATTCTACAGAAAGGAAGCTCAAGCACACTGACAGCATGAGTAGGCAGACCCAGCCGAGCCTGGGTTCAGACTGACTGTACCTCACACTGGGGCAGGAAAAGAAAATAGAGGTGGAAGTGTTGCAGAACCCAGGATGTTGAGGACACGGGGGTTTCTGTTGCTGTCCCCATGAAGGACGGCCATAGGTGGCCACTCTCCAAGCAGGCTATGGTGGCACTGAAGCAGCTCCAGATCCAAGGTTGAGGCCCTGGCCTAGCTATAGGATCTGGCTGGGTTAGAAGCCCCCAACCCTGTTTTCTCCTCTGTGACTTCTGGGATTCCCGTAGGCCATCGTGACCCTTGAGGGCTTCACGAGTGCTGCCTGCTGGAGCTGCACCTCTGTGACCCTGGCGCTAGGGAGGTAGACAGGCATGTCTGTCCTCTCCCCGCCATGTCCCCCCCTCTGGCCGTCCCCAGCCAGGTTCCCTCCCACCACTGCCCACAGAAATATTTCACTCCTTCCCCCAGCCCAGATGTCCCAGAGCTGCAGTCCTGCTTCCCTTCCTGCCCAGCCCACCCTGTGTCCCCAGCATCCCTGGGCTCAAGGCACATGCTAGGCAGAGCTCCCCGAGAGAATCCCCAGAACTGGGGCTTCAGAGGGAAAGCCCTGTGAAGAGGTCGTCCCCATGGTAGCTCAGGCTTCTGAGTCTGCAGCTCCGGTCCAGGGACCCTGGGGTGGGGACAGCTGGATGGTGACTTGATACCACAGAACTCAGAGGCAGAGGCAGCTCTGGGATACACACCAGGACAGGATGACCTCAGCGGCTCAGGGGAGTCACTGGTCTTCTGTAGGCTGCAGAACGTCAGCTGTGGACAGAAGGCCCAGGTCAGGCACTGTGCTGTGTGGTGGCTTGGGACAAGCTGCTGTTGCTGACTTCCTGTCCTTGAGGGCCTGCTGGTCCTGAGTTCACTCAGGCTGGCCTTGAACTGTAAGTGATCCTCCTGCCTCGGCCTCTTGGGTACTGGTGCCACCGTGCATGAAGACTGGCCAGGAAGCTGAAGCTCAGTCCAAGGATTAGCACCGAGGGGGTTTTATTCTTATTTTATGTATTTATTTTTGTCTTTTTGAGACAAGATTTCACTGTGCAGTTCAGGCTGTCTTGAGCTCACTTGTAGCCCAGGCCAGCCTCAAACTCACAGCAATCTTCTTGCCTCAACCTCTCCAGTGCTGGAATAACAGTCATGTGCCACCATATCCTGCTTCACAAAGGGCAGTTTAGTACAGGGAACTTCTCAGGTTCTGGAGCTGTTGCAGGGCCTTCTGGTGACAGCAGTGGCAGTGATACTTGGGGACAGTGGGCAGGGGCACCGGAGCTGCAGCTGGCATAGGACTGCCTTAAGGAGCTGGACCACAAGGTGACCCAGCCACTACCTGAGAGCTGCCAAAGCCGAGGGGGTGGGCGGAAGTGCTGTTGCTGCCTGCTGCCTGCCAACCAACTTCTCTGAGAGCCCAGGATAATAAGAAGCAGCTGGCAGAGGAACCAGGCAAAGGAAGTCTGGCCCGAGTGGCCCTGAAGGCAGGAATGGTGGCTCATGCCTATAACCTCAGCACCCAGGAGGCTGAGGCAGGAGGATCACTGCAAATTCCAGCCACAACTTCACTGCCAGATCCTGTCTCAAAAAGCAAAAAATAAAGAATGGAGCTCAACAATTGCACTCATTTGCTATGCGTACAGAGCATACGCTGGGCGGGTACAGCGCACAAAGCAGAGATAAACGCATCTCTCTTCATCGCTATCCCATGTGCTCTCGCACTGAGGCCGATCTCCCTCGAGGTGCTTCCTGCAAAACCAGGCCTGTGGTTCTGACTTTTATGTTGCTGACTCCAGACTTTCACCAGGCCGGGCACAAAGACCCAGCCCAGCCCCTTGAAGGCCTGAGCCCAGGAAGAGGGGAGCCGGAGGCCAAGCCCCCATCCCTCATCTCGGCCCCTGCCCCGCGGGGAGCAGCGCTGAAGGCCTGCCTGTCAATCAGACTCCGCTGCTTGGAAGTTCAAGCGTGGCCAAAAGGAAGCAGATTTCAAAACACACCTCTGCGTGCCCTGCACCCAGAGCTTTGGCTCCAGGGCCTCCAGGCTCTGGCTCTTAGGAGGTGGAGCTGGGCTGGGTGTGCGGGAAGGGGAGGGGCAGCGAGCAGTGGCTCACCTGCAACCACAGCAGTCCCTGGGCCCTAGGTGACAGGGAAACAGGCCTGAGCCCTGGAGGTCAGCAAGGCTGGACCTTCCTTCGGCCTTGGCTGGCTGGATTTAGGCTCACTGTGTAGTCCAGGCTGGCCTCAAAACCAGCCTCAGACTCGTGGTGATCCTCCTATCGTAGCCTCCTGAGTGCTGGAGTGATTCGGTTTGACCTCAAGCCCCGGTGTGATGGAGTGACCTCAGGCCAGGATGAGCCCTCCTCCCCATCTGCAGAAGGGGACACTGAGGCTCAGGATCAAGGCCAGCAGCTCTGAGACCAACTCAGCCCAGGCAAGGCCAGGCCCAGCAGAGGAGGCAACCCCAACCACAGGGAGGAGGGGGGAGGATCGGAGCCACGGACATTGGGCTCTGCTTTCCCCAGCCTCGAGGCCCCAGCCACGGCTTCTGTGAGAGTGGGGCTCCCCTGGCCTCAAGGATGCCCCACTTCCTTCCTCCTGGCCCTACCTAAAGCTAGGACAGCCCAAGGCCCTGAGGCCCAGTAGGAGGCGCTGTTGTGGCCAGTGTGTGACCCACACACACAGGCCAGAGGTCTCCTGGGCCCCTAGGGCTCCGTCGCACCACCCCACCCCACCTCCACCCCCCCGCTGTGCGTCAGCCTGGGCTCCTGCTTCCTCCCTCCACCCCCCTGCTCCCCGGGGTCCCACGCTTTCCCTGCCAGATGCGGGGTTCTAGGTCTCCCAGGAATGCTGTCCTGGAACCCGGCTCTGGAAGGGTATGCTGAGCTCTGTCACCTGCGGACCACTGTTACTAGGGGAGGCAGCAGAATCCCAAGGAGGTTGGAAGTTGGAAGCCGGAAGTGAGAAGCCTGAACGCGGGAATGTGGTTCAGTGTCGGGTCCAGCTCCACCCAGCACCAAATGAACCAAACAAAGCGATAGCCCGGCACCCTGCCTGCTGAGCGCCCTCTGATGGACAGAGCAGAAAGGGAGTCAGAGGTAACCATCTTGACCAGCCCCGCAATGGCCCAAGGCTGTTCCAGTGCCCTTCGTGCTCCTCAGTTCCCTCACCTGACACATGTCCCCTGAGCTCTGTCCCCGTGTTGGTGACCACGCTGCAGCTGGAGAGAGAACAGTTGAAAAGGAGCAGACAGCAGCCATATGTGGGGCACACAACTGTCATTCCAGCACTCCAGAGGCAGAGACTGAGGCAGGAGGATCACCTTGAATTTGAGC
This sequence comes from Myocastor coypus, assembly GCA_004027025.1. Taxonomy (NCBI): domain Eukaryota; kingdom Metazoa; phylum Chordata; class Mammalia; order Rodentia; family Myocastoridae; genus Myocastor; species Myocastor coypus. Next base: position 66,506 of record PVJA010002502.1, read on the forward strand.
CCAGCCTGGGCTATACAGCGAGACCTTATCTCAAAAAACAAAGCAACAAAGCCCGGCCCTCTTCCTCCAGAGGACGGAGCTGAGATGGAGTGAGGCCAGAGCCCAGGGAGGGCTGGGACCAGGCTGTGGCAAGCGTGGGTGGGGGTGTCCCTGACACAGCTCCCACACACACACAGCCCTGTCCCAAAGGTCACCCTCCTGCCACCACGCCCTCAGCCTTGGTGAGCCCAGGAAGCTGATGAACCCTTTCAGGACTTTAGGCAAGTCACAGACACACACACACACACACACACACACACAGCCCTCAGTTTCTCCAAAGTGGTTGGGGCAACCCCAGCCCTGCACTCCCACAGCTGAGCACTGGTAAGGGATGGGCTCAGGAGGAGTCAACACAGGACAAGGGACACTGGAGCTGCCACCTGGGTGTAGGACACCCTGGAGGAAGGTGCTCTAGGAGGTACAAAGGTCCTGTGGCAGGGCCCAATCTGGCCGGAGTAGGCCCAGGAGGAAGCTGGGAGCAGGGCAGCACGAAGGGCCCAGGGACAGCAAGGAACGAGGTGTGGGTGTGCCAACCCATCTGCAGGGCCAGGCAGGGTGGCATCTTCGTGGCCCACAATGGCTTCAGGGCTGGAGACGTGAACGACACAGTGTGCAGGGGAGATGGGCAGGTACCTGGTGCCAGGCGTGAATGGAGAGCCTGGTGAGACATCTGTTTGCAGAGACAGTCACAAAGTGGGTCACCTGTGCCTTGCAACGGGAAATCTGGAGGCCCAGGGAGCTAGCTCTTCAGACTGCGACCTTGGCGGCCAGGCCACCGGAACGCTGGTAATTCCCACAGTGTCCACCAGGTGGCAGAGTCTCCGAGAGCCGTGAAGCGGCGCGCGAGGGCAGGCAGACCTTCCCGGCTTGCGCAGTGCCCAGCCCGGCCTCCCACACGCTAAACAAGGGCAGGACTTCTCGCCAGCCCGCAGTCAGGGAAGGTGGGTCGGCCTCCTGGAGACCTTCGCTGCCTGAGGGGCGTGGACGCCCTGGCCAGCCGCTCCCTCTCGGTATCTCCAGACTCTTGGTCCCCGAAAGGGCGGGCTGGGGGCTTCTCATTTGATTTCCACCGGAGAAGTGGAGAAGTCTGCAGACTGCTCCTGACCTTCCCAGCCAGTGTAAGAATCCGTTTACAACGTAGTAAGCCTGGCGTGGCAGTTTGCCTCTCAGTCGCAGCACTCTGGGAGGCTGAGGCAGGAGGATTGTGCGTCTGAGCCCAGTCCTGGAAATCTCAGTGAGACTGTCTCAAAATTAAATAAGTACATACATACATAGGGCTGGGATCTAGCTCATTGTGACGGCCCTGGGTTCAGCGCCCTACAAAACAAAGCAGAACAACCCCCCAAAAAAACAGGCAGACGCTGTAGGCATTTCTAGCTAAACGCATGCACCTTAGAGACCAGATTCTTAAGCAAAATAAATCGGACACACACATGCAAATACCGCACTGCTCTGGAGCAAGAACCCGAAACTGCAACTCAGGCCCAAAATGTATACTAGGCATTGTGAAGTGGAAAGAAAGTTCTCACACAAGCAGAAGGAGGGGAAGGTAAGAAAGAAAAAGGTTTTAACATGAGAGGGCTGGGAGATAGCCCAGCCGTCTAAACCCCTGCCGGGCAAGCACAAGCACCCAGGTTCAATGCCCCACTCCGAGCTGGCCACTGAAACTGGGCATGGTAATGCATGTCTATAATCCTAGTGCTGGGGAGGCTGAGACAGGAGGATCACTATGTGTCTGAGCTGTGTAGGGAGACTGTACCAAATAGATAGATAAATAAATAAATAAATCCTTAAAAATAAGAAAACCGTGGAAACAAAGCTTTGTAAATAGAGCGGGGAGGCAGAAGGGAGAGAAGGGAAACAGGAAAGATGCTACATGGTGCGAGGTACAAATTTCCTATAAGAGTATGGTGACTTGGCAATTGCAAGGGTCCTAAGTTCAAAACCTGGTCCCACCAAAAAAAAAAAAAAAAAAAAAAAAGTGTCACTATATATACCTAAAATCTACCAATAAAATCTGATTTTTATTATTTATTTATTTATTTATTTATTTTTCGCAAGACCACGGTTCGAACTCACAACCTTGCACTTGCCACGGAGCTATCTCCCCACTCCTAATAAAATTAGATTTTAAGAAGAAGAAAAACCAGATGAGACAAACGAGGGTCGGTGATGTGCATCTGTATTCTCACCTACCCAAGAGACTGAGGCAGGAGGACTGCAGGTTGGAGGGCAGTGTGGGAAACGGCAAGGCCATGTCTCAAAAAGGCCCCAAGCCAACCGACCACCGAGACAAACAAGGAAGCTGGCAACCAAACCCGTCAGCAGTCCGCCTCTTGGTAGAGCAGCAATTCTCCCACCCCCGCCCATTACAGGAGAGGAAACTGAGGCTCAGAGAGGCAAAGGACTCTCCCGGGGTCCCCACCAGGGTCTGCAGCCCCAGGCCTCGAGCCTGCGAAACCCGGGCAGTCCTGGCAGAGCTTCTCCAAACTGGCATCCGTTCCCAAGCAGTCGTGGGCGCCACCTGGTGGACGCCATGAGCGTGACGCGCCGCCGTGAACGGCAGGGCTCTGCGGACAGGAGCCAGGTTGGAGTTTGGGGAAGAGGCCGGACACGGAAAGATCTCCGCCCTCAACAAACACGCAGCCAGGCCTGGCCCAAAGTGCTCTCCCCGGGTAACTTAGTCCTAAGGGGCAGCGCTGGCAGTGGCTTTATTGCACGGATGAATGACCAGAGAAGGTGGCCAGGGTCACACGGCTGGAGAAACGCGGTCCGGACCGGACATGGGGCTGGCTCCATCTCTCACAGAGCTGCTTCTCCTCTAGGGCTGGGGACAGCGCTGCTAGCAGAGGGAGAGGGACGTGCGGAGGCCCTGGCATCTCGAAGGCACGAGGGACTCTGGAAAAGTTGGGCCATGGGGCTGGAGCGCGGGAAGGAATGGAGAAATCGTACTGGACCGGGTGATGTCGTGAGTTCAAACCAGCCTGGAGTACACAGCAAGACCCCGTCTCAAAAATAAATAAGTTAAAAATAAAATTAAATACAAGAGAAGAGTCCTCAGGTCCTTCAGGCCCCCCAGGGACTCTGACTCGGGAACCTTCCTGGTGTTTTCTCTCCTTTTGGGCCGCTCGGGCTTAGCTGCACTGAGCCTTGGGGACACCAGAGGGCGATAAACACTCACGTTTTTATTACTAAGTTTTCTGGTGCGCTTTGGAAGTACGCAATGGCCACAGACGGAATCTGCGCCTGTACCTCGTACACTGCGATTCCCCTTTTGTTTCCCATTTTCCCTCCGCTCCCTTCCCCTTCCCTAAATCCCTTCTTCCCCTCCTCAGGTACAAAATTTTTTTTCTATTTTTTCCTTCTCCCGTGTGTTTTTCTTCATCTTCCTTTCCCCTCTCCTTCCCTACTTCCCCTTTCCTTTCAGACAGTGTCTTCTGGTTTCACAACTTCTCTCACATATTTCTGGCTCACGTGTCCACGTTCAGTTTCAGCAGAGAAGCGCTGCAGGATCCACGCATGCGTGGTCTCGTTATTTCACTTAAGTGTGTGGTCTCAAGGTCCATCCGCTGAGCTATAAATGTCTCCAGCCTATCCTTCTTTATGGCAGAGTGGTACTCCATTGCATAAAGAAACTACATCTTTTATAGCCACTTAGTGATTTATGGGCATCCGGGCCATTTCCAAGGTGTGGCAATTGCAAATAATGCTGTTATAAACATGAGCACGTGTGTATCATTGAGGGATGTTTTTCATTCTGGGAGGATACCCAGAAAGGTACTAGTTGGGTCAAATGAGCCTTCGAATCCTGGATTTCTTAGGAATCCCGCAATGATTCCCACAGTGGTTGCATCAGCCTATGGCCCCACAACAGTGGAGATGGGGTCCTTTTCCCCCACAGCAGCTCCAGGATTCCTTGCTGGCTGATGTCTTGATGGCAGCTGTTCTGTAGGGATGGAGATGGAATCTCAGAGCTGTTTTAGTTTGCATCTCTCAAATGACCAGTGACGCTGAACATTTTTTTCATACATTTATTTGCTGTTTGTATTTCTTCCTCTGAGAAGTGTGTATTCACCTCAGATGCCCATTGTTAAACTGAGTCTTTAAATTGAAGGGGTCTGATTTTTTTCAATTCTTTATCCATTCTAGGTATTAGTCTTGTGCCAAAATTTTCTCCCACTCCATGGATTTTTTTTTTTTTTTTTTTTTTTTTTTTTTTTTTTTTTTTTTTTTTTTTTTTTTTTTTTTTTTTTTTTTTTTTTTTTTGGTGGTGTTGGTCCTGGGAATTGAACTCAGGACCTTGAGCTCACCAGGCAAGCACTTATCCTACTGAGCTATGGCCCCAGCCCCCGTGAAAATATTTTTAAAGTGTTTTATTTATGTATTTATTTACTTACTTACTTATTTATTTATGTTATAGCTGGCTCAGCCTGCCCTGGGGGTAGGGCTGGCGCAGCATGTGGTGCCAGGGATGAAACCGTGGTCCCTGCGGTTGTCTAAGCAGTTGCTTTAGACCGCTGAGCTATCTCGCCAGCCCTGCAAATGCTTTTTAATAAAGTGAGATCTGAGCTGTGACTTCTTTGCAATATTTCCCCTGCACTCAGAGTTTGGTTCATGAACTCTCTGCCTATAGCTCTGTCTCCAATATTTCTGCTTCTTTTCTCTTGCAGTAGAATTAGTGTTTCTGTTTTAATATTTAGGTCTTTAGTCCATCTCTGTTTTACTTTAGTGCATGGTGACAGACGTGGATGTAGTTTTAGTCTTTGGCATGTGGAGAGCCAGTTTTTCCAGCACTGTTTATTAAAGAAGCCATCTTCCTTCCAGAAAATATGTTTGGCCCTTTCATCAAAGATAAGGTGGTTGAGCGTGTCTGCAGTTGTGTCTACATCTTCTAATCTATTCTACTGATCCTTGTGTCTGCTGTTTTGTTTTGGGTTGGGTTTTGTGAGTACCATGCTGGTTGTGTTACAGTTGCTCTGTAGTGTAATTTCAAGCCAGGGATTATGATGTCTCCTGCCTTGCCTTTGCTGCCTAGAATTGCTTTTGCTCTAGGGCCCCTCTGGTTTCAAATGAATTGTAGGAATGTTTTCTCTAGTTCCATGAAGTATGTAAGTTGATGGTATTTTTATTAGGATTGGGTTGAATCTATACAGCAATTTTGAAAGTATGCCCAATTTCTTTTTTTTTTTTTTTGTCTTTTTGAGGCAGGGTCTCGCTATACAGTTCAGGCTGGCCTTGGGCTCACCTTTGTAGCCCAGGCTGGTCTCAAACTCACACCAATCCTCCTGCCTCAGCTTCTCAAGTACTGGGATTATAGGCGTGCACCACTACACCCAGATATTTGCTATTTTCTTTCTTTCTTTCTTTCTTTCTTTCTTTCTTTCTTTCTTTCTTTCTATTTTTTTT
>PVJA010002502.1:72050-106447 GCA_004027025.1 Myocastor coypus
TTTTTTTTTTTTTTTTTTTTTTTTTTTTTTTTTTTTTTTTTTTTTTTTGTCTTTTTGGGACAAGGTCTCGCTATACAGTTCCTGCTGGCCTTGAGCTCACTTTTGTAGCCCAGGCTGGACTTGAACTCGCACTGATCCTCCTGCCTCAGCTTCCCAAGTGCTAGGATTATAGGTGTGCACCACCACACCCAACTCCCCTTTCTTTCTTTCTTTCTTTCTTTCTTCCTTCCTTCCTTCCTTCCTTCCTTTCCTTCCTTCCTTCTTTCTTTCTTTCTTTCTTTTCTTCCTTCCTTCTTTGAGACAAGTTCTCACCATGTAGTTCAGGCTGGCTTTGAACTCACTATGTAGCCTAAGCTGGCCTTAAACTCACAGTGATCCTCCTTCCTCGGCCTCCTGAGTGGTGGGATTACAGGTGTGCACCACTATGTTCAGCGGTATGACCGTTTTCACTATGTCGGTTCTTCCTACCTGAGAACAAGGGACACCTTACAAATTTCTGATATCCTCTTTGATATCCTTTTTCAGAGCACTACAGTTTTCAGTGTAGATATCTATTACTTCTTTTGTTAGATTGATTCCTAAGTATTTCATTATTTAGTGCTATTATGCAAGAGGTTGTTTCCTGATTTCTATCTCAGTGAGTTTGCTATTTGTATACAATAACATTCTTAATTTTTTAATCCTAGCTTTGTATCCAGCCTAAATTTGGTTATTAAACCTAGAAGTCTTTCAGTGAAGTTTTTGGGATCTTCTGTGCAAAGTATCATGTCATCTTCAAATAACGATGGTTTAACTTCTTCCTTTTCTATCCTCATTCCTTTTGTTTCTTTTTTATGTCCAATTTTTCTAGAACTATAAGGAATAGGAGTGGAGACAGTGGACATCCTCGTTTTGTTTCTGATCTTAGAGGGAAAAGATCTCAGTATTTGTTTAGTGTAATATTGGTTGGTGGTTTGGCATAGATGGATTTTATCAGATTGGGATGAAGGCCGTCTAGTCCAATTTTCTGTAGGGTTTTATCATGGGTGGGTGTTGGGCTTCACCACATGACATTTCTCCATCTACTGAGATGATTATGTGTCATATCTATGGATTTATGTATGCCGCACCATCCCTGGCCGTGGTGTATGATCTTCCCGACGAGTGACTGTGTCCTTCTTGCCAGTATCTTGCTGAGAATTTCTGCGTCTCTATTCATGAGGGAGCTTGGCCTGTGGCTCTCTTTTCTGATCTGACCCTTCCCTGTTTTGGTGTTCAGGGAATGCTTGCTTCCAGTGACAACTGTGAGAGTATCACTTCCCACTGTTTCATTAAGGAGTTTGAGGCACAATGGCATTAGACCTTCTCCAAATTTCTTACACAGTTCAGCAGTGAATCCATTAGGACCTGGCTCTTCTTTGTTGGTAAAATGTTTAATTTCATTTTCTATTTTACTGATGGACAAACGCTGACTCTGAAGCGAAGCCCAGCAGCGATGTTTCCCTCCGCTCTCTTCCCTGACCCAGCTTTCTCCATCCTCATTGATAAAGTGACTTGGGCCCAACCAACCTGTCCACCTTAAGCCAGAGGCCTGGGCACCCCACAGTTTTCCTGAGGGGGTCACTGCTGGGAAGAAAGAAAGAACAGCATCCCCCAGCCCACTGCTCCCCGAGTCTATGTGGTCCCATGACTTCTTCTGGTGCCGGCAGGATGTAGGTGACCCGGTGTCCACTGAACTCTGATGGCAGGCAGGTCCCCAGAGCAGCAGGAGGAGGCTGGGGGACCACAGGGGGAGGTGGGGACGGAACAGCTGGAACAACAACCATTGCTCGGGTCCAGCCAGTGCTTGTCCAGGTGGTACACACATCCAGAAGTTTGCATCCAGATGTTGGCATTCTCCTGTTTTACAATAGAAGCCATTGTCCAAAAGTTAATGTGAAATTTCACAAATGTTTAAAAGAAATTATTTAATTTTTTGAAAATTATTTATGTATTTATCTATTTGGTACAGGGTCTCCCTATGCAGCTTGGATTCATAATGATCCTCCTGTCTCAGCCTCCCCAGTACTGGAATTACAGGAGATCTAGGTCCTTGTACTTGCCTGGCAGGTGCTTAAACCACTGAGCACCCAGCTCCCTGAGCTATCACTCCAGTGCTCCCCTACCCCCGCTTTTTTTTTTTTTTTTTTTTTTTTTGGCTGTCTCAAAGGCAGACCTAGTGTGGCATGTGGAGTTGGGGATCAACAGTCCCCTGCCTCTGATGGGGTTTGCCCAAGCAGGTGCTTTAAATAAATGACCTAACCTGCAAGCCCCCACAATTTTTTTTTTCTTTTCAGGACTGGAGTTCAAACTCATGCCTTTGCTGGCAAAATATGTAACATTCAACTACCCCTTCTGAATGTGGGGATCTTCCCTATTCAAGGCAGACACTGTGTGTGCCTCATTTTTAGACAGACTCTTGCTCAGTTGCCCAGCTTGGCCTGGACTTGGAATCCTGCCTCTGCCTCCCATAGCAGCTATTACAGGTATACACTGCCACACCTGGCTTATGCTGAGTGCTTCAAATGATTTCATTTTTAAAATACTTTTCTGCTTTGATTTTCTGCATAAGTCATAATAGAAAAACAACTAGTAAAATCGTGCCTATATAGCAACTACGGTAAGCCAGCATATATTAGATCATAAGTTTAGTGCTCCTTGTGGTGCCCAGCCCCCGCCATGAAGTGGAGCAGATGCCCCAAGGGAAAAGGTCAAGAGTGGCAGGAAGTTAGAGAGAGGATCACTTCACAGTTGTTTGTTGTTGTTCTTGCTGTTCTTATTTTGAGACAGGGTCTTGCCATGCAGTTCAGACTGGCTTTAAACCCACTATGTAGCCCAGGCTGGCCTTGAACTCACAGAGATCCTCCTGTCTCAGCCTCCTTCATGCTGAGATGGCTGGCATGCACCACCACACCCAGACATTTAAGTTTTGAGTGATGATCCAAGTGCAGAAGTTGTAAAACACGTCCATAAGTAGGTAGGCTTTTTGCCCTGTGTAAGGACAGCAGCCAGGGCTGTCCCTGGGCAGACCCTCTCTCTGGCCACCTCGTCTCTGGAGGACTTTCCATTACTGCTGGAATGAAAACCACCAAGGGCCACATAATATCTCACATGGAGGCTCTGTAGACTGTAGTGCAAGAGAGCTGCCCAGTGACTTGGCAAAGGGACACAGACCCTTGCTGGCTACTCGGAGGAAGGCGGCAGACATATCCTGACCCTCCAGAAGGAGTGTGCTCGGCGATATGACGTGTGCTCCGGCATGGGCACCAGGCAGAGTTGGAGTGGGGCGGGGAGAAAAAGCCAATCTTTCCCTGTGGAGGGTGGACGACCTCCACAGGGAACCTCCACATGATACAGGGAAAACCGATGCCCCGATCTGAAAAGTACCTGGGACAAGTTCACGTTCTCTAAAACTGAAGAATGAATTTTAAGAACAACCGGAGGTAATGAGCAGAACATACTTATTGAGGGAAAGAAAGATCCTGTCTAACAGAAGGATGGGAGGGGGTTCCCAAGTGGGTGTCCCCAGGAAGCTGTCTCTTCCAGGGACTTTTATAGAGGAAAACCATGTGGTGGGGTGGAGCTAAGGTGGTAGAAAACAGGGAAACTCTCTCAGGTAAGTATGAGGTGGGGCAAAACTAGGTTCAGCCAGTGAGATCACAAGCACCATTGCTCAGGTAAATTAGATTAAATCCAGTCTCTTCCTGTTGGGGATTGGGCTAGTAACTCAGTTGGGCTCTTTCAAGGTGACTGATACCTACTTAGAATATCAATCCCTGGTGCCCATCCCTAGGGAAGTGCATAGCTGCATTTGTTTACTCTTGTCTTGAGATTTGGCCCACAGCAGAAGAGTGTTGGTTTATAGTTGTGAAGCCCTCTTGTCTTCCATATGGTCCTTGAGGGCCTGGTCCTATCTAACTGCCTGTAATATTTCTAATTCAGTCGCCTACAGCAGGAGCATCTTCTGTGTGGCTGTGGGACAGTTCATTGTGACTGTTGGCCTGATTGGCTTAAGCGACACCAAGATTAGTGAAGTGTGCTTCTAGGAGTGGCTGGTTGGGTCACAGGAAAGAGACTTTGGGGACAACTGGTCCCCACCTTTGCCTTCCTGGCTTTTCCCTATCTCCCGGTTTCCTGGCTACCCCACTCTACCAGACCTTCCGCCATGATTTTCTGCCCTGGAGCAGCTTACCATGGACTGCATCCCCAGAACTTGAGCCAAAAGGACCCTCTCCTCCTTTATGTCACGTACCTTAAGCGGCGGTCATCCCAGTGACAGAGAAGTGGCTTCCACACACGGTCAGTTCTCAGCCTGGTTCTCTAAGCCCCAGTGAGTCATTCTGCAAAGGCCCCCCACACTCGGGGACAGCGGATGCTCCAGTGATGTAGCCACTGTTCACTGCTGTCACTGCTGCGGCACCTTGGCTCTAGGGTCGCCCGCTGCTGCACCCAAGGCCCCTGAGGCCAAGTGGACAGGGTGAGCTTCAGCTCACCGGCAGCTGGGGCAGGGCACGTCAGAGCAGGCCCTCTGGGTCTTCCACGAGTGACTCAGAGGGAGGATGAGCCTCGCCCCAGGCTCTGCTAGGAATGTGGCCCAGCCCAGCCACAGCCTGACCACCTGACTGTCACAGGTTTAGAGCTCCGAGCTCAGAGCCCCACTAAGTCCTTAGGCCAGGAAGGAGACGTCAGCAGCTCTTCAAGGGCACCGTCCAGGGAAGGAGGAGCCGCTTCCAAGCCCCAGCCTTGGGCAGGGGGCTGAAGACACCTGGGCAGTCGCCTCTGCCACTCCAGCTGGAAGCTCTTGGACGTGTGTGGGCTTTAGCATGAGGCACTGGTTAAGGGCTGGGTGCTCAGGATCTGTTCCCCCGGTGCTGCCCAGTTTGCCCCTTGGGGCTTCACTTCCTCCCCTGAGAATGAGGTCTGCTCTCAGGATCGCAGCTGGCTGTTTACCTTGCCCAAGCAACCCTGCGCAGGCAACTCCCACCTAGAGTGCCTCCCTTCCGCCTCCGGGTGTGCAAAGAACACAGACCGACTCAGCGTCCCCAGGAGAGAACGAGTCTGCCCTGAGGTGATGACTTTAAAGAAAGTACCAGCAACAGTGGCAGGTGCCTGTCATCTCAGCACTCGGGAGGCTGAAGCAGGAAGCTCATGAGTTCCAGGCCAGCCTGGGCTACATACTGAGACTCTCTTCTCAAATGTTCAAATAAGGAAAAGAAAAATCAAACAGCACCAAGGGACAGGAGGGAGGTGCAAACTCTGGCTTAGAATTGAAGAAATAGATTTCTCGCTTCAACGTGAGTTAAAATCAGGCTCCCAGCTCCCTGTCAGAGGAAGTTCTCTGGCTGCTATGAAGACCCTAGTTCCCAGAGCAGTGTTCATCACCTTCCAGTCCCCAAACGACTCTAGAACCCTGTGGCACCCTGGGGAATCCCGCCTAGAGCACTCTGGGCATCCTCCAGAGGGGCACAAGTGGATAGCTGGGAAGGCGAGGTCTGGGGTGTGGCTGTGTCGGCCTTGAGCCTGGCTGCAGACAGCTGGGTAGAGATTCCTAGGTTTTCTGGAACTTGCAACATGATGGACACAGGGTGTGGGCTCTGGGTGGCTTGTCCCTTGCAAAGGAACAATGTCACCTGACCTCCAAACTAGGTCATGAGATGATACATGATGCTCCAAAGCCCAGCAGCCTCCCTGGGAGGTTGCCTCAGCCTCCTGAAGGTGCCTACTTGGGAGGACAAGAGGCCTATGGTCCCAGAGCCAGGTGAGCTCTGGGTTTACAGCTTGCTATCAATGTAAGTACATGGACCCCAAAAGGGCCCCACGGCCCCAGAGAGCCAGCTACCAATGCCTAGAGCACAGATGAGGCCTTGCTGCCCAAGACCACCCAATCGCACTCTTGCAGGCTAACGGTGAGGACTGCGACGCAGCTACATGCTTTGGGTGCCATTTGAGTACAGCACCCCAGGGTCTAAAAGGTAGGCTTCGGGGAGGACATTAGGAGAAGCCAGGAGAGTGGAGCTCCACAGTGTAATCCTGATGGCTCTACAAGGAGAGGAAGGAGCTGGGCCCTTGAGGTGGTACACGCCTGAGATCCCTCTAGCGAGAGGCAGAGGCAGGAGGATCGCTGCACGTATGAAGCCAGTCCGGGCTACACAGTGAGTTCAGGGTTAGCCTGAACCGTGTAGCTGGACCACACAATAAACAAAAGCTGCTACACAGGGACACAGAGGGAGATGCACATGTACACTCCTTGTCGCTTGCCCTGTGATGCCCGGTGAGGCCCCAAGGTCTTCCAACAAGCCTCAACCTTGGACCTTCAGAACCCAAGCAAACCGCTTTTCTTTATAAAGTTACTGGCCCCGGGGTTTCTGTTATAACAGTGCAAAGTGTTGAACGCAAAAGCAACAAAAAGCACACACAGCACCAGTTCTCTACCCCACCTCCACCCTCAGAGCTGCACAAAAGCCGAGAGGGGCCTTGGCCAGGCCCACGTACCAAGAACTTGCCAATGGGGACCTGCAGGTCTGCTGCAGGGGTGCTTTTCGGCCGGGGGTGGAGGCTGTATCTGAGAGGCTGGGGACCCCAAGCTGTGCTCCTTGGAGTGAGTATCATCATCCCACAGCCTCCACACTGGCCCTGTGACATCACCCATCAGGGCCTCCTAGAGTGGCTCTTCCAAACTCCTTCCCTCTCCAGAGCCCCAGGCTTTTGCTCTGCAGGAAGCTCAAGAATTAATTCCACCATAGATGGAATCTCTTGCTAGAAATGTGTCTGCTCTCTACCAGGGAAGAGGCCCGTGTAGGCTGTGTGCAAGCTGGTTTCTGGTAGCAGAGGGAAGACGAACGATGTGGGGAAAGAGGACCCTCGAGGGTCCAGACTTGGTGTAGGCTGCTGAGGAGGCAGGCCCAGGCAAGAGGGCATGTGCGTGCCGTGTCCCCATGCTAAGACCTGGCAGGCCACTACGACACTGTGGCCAGAAACGCAGGATGAGAAGCAAGGCGGATGGTCTGGGCTGGCCCTTCTGCACCCCCATGGACCTGCGCAGAATTCCAGGGTCCAGGAATTCTCAGATCAGGCAAGGTCTTCTTAGTGATTTCAAAGAACACCTGCCAAGGCAGGAGAGCAATGCTTCGTTTTCCAGTTTGATAAGTGTACAGACGCCGGGGATGAAGAGTTCAATTCCCATTCCCGACTTGGGGGTTGTCCAGGCCTGCATAATGTGACGGTGCACTGGGCCAGGAGCTCCTTGGAGACACCTAGGGTGGGCATGGCAGACACTCCAAAAGCTGTCTGAAGGCTGGCCTCCTCTCCCTGCAGCTGACTCCGTCTCTAATCCAGAGCGGCAGAGACAGGCAGAGGCAGCAGATGTGACCAGTGTGTGAGTGGTGGGGGTGGAGTACAGCTGTCTTGAGGACCACAAGTCACTGTCACCAACACCCCCACTCTGGTGACCAGAGGATGACAGAGGGCCTTTTACAACCGCTTTGCAGGTGGGGTAGGGAAGAGCTGGAGCCCAGTCCCAGACAAAAGGGCACCGTGATGCCCAAAGCGTGATCCCTGGGCCCGCAGGGGCATCCCCTCCTCAGGTGAACTTGCTAGGACCTTGGTCCTTGTAGGGCAGATGCTGCCCCTTGATGGGAAGGACACTGCTGGCTGGAAAGGATTCCTCAGCCCGCCTGCATGACTTGGCATGAGAATTCTCTAACACAGACTTTTTACTGGAAAGAAAACATTCCTTGAGCATGCAGTGTCCAAACAGCATGCCAAAGACCTCAGGAGCAGCGGCGCTTTCCAACCCCATGGCCTGCATGTCGTTTTTTCATTTTGTTTTGTTTTGTTTTTCTTTTTTATGTATTTAGGATGAGATCTACAGGGTCTACAGAGTCTCACTACATAGATCAGACTCAGTGATTCTCCTGTTTTCAGCCTCCCAAGCTCTGGGATTACAGGCACGCCATGCCACCCACCCAGTCTCTATCGCCATCTCCCCAGGGTGTGGGGCCGGCACGGCACTCCGGGGATCAAACCCCAGCCCCTGCACTGTGCCTGAGCAGTCGCTTTCATCCACTGAGCTATTTGGCTGGCCGCACGTCAAGTTTTCTTCTTCTCCTCCTCCCGCTTCAGGGGTTTATTCCAGGGAGACTAAGCAACCCTGTGCTGTGAGGTCACCAGCAGGCTTCCTAAATCTGGGTGATTCTCAGACCTCTCTCTTTGCTTCACTACTGATTCTCAAACTCTAGTATGGAGGGTTAGAAGTTCAAGCCCAGCCTGGGCAATGTAAGCATCTTAGGAGACACAGTCTCAAAAAAAAAAAAAGTCTGGGGAAGTAGCTTAGGATGAAAGCCCTGGGTTTTCCAGGTATCAGACTTTCTCAAGGAGTAGGTCTGGGATTCAGAGAAGTGCAGGTGTCCAACAAGATCCCAGATAAGAGAGGATAATTCGGACCCAGGACCACACTCAGAACTCCTGTTACTGGGCAGGGCCTGGCTTCTTGACCAGCCACACCCGTGCAAAGCAGACCTAGTCGCAGCCCTCCCCACAGGCTGGTTGTGGGGTGGTGGTGAGGTAATGGGGTGAAAAAGCTTCGTCAGCTGCGGTGCAGGCTATGGCCCAGGTCATCGCCAGCTCCCCTCCCCCATCACTGGTGCCCTGGAGTTGTCCTGCTGAGTTGGGGCACAGTCATCAGGAGATCTCCTAAAGCCCACCTAGTTCTGGACTACTTCGGCTGGAGCTAGAGAGCCAGCCAGAGCCCCCTTCCTTCCAGGCTCTGGCAGGCTCCCCACCAGACTGGCCCTGGGCCACTTATGCAGGGGCCAGCCTGGGCAGGCCTGACAGCATCAAGCCTGTGATTCAGGGCTTGGGCTTCATGCTGTCACTCAGCCTGCAGCGTGGGATTCCCATGCCACGACAGCTACCACTCTGTTCCTTGGGTGGTGCATCAATACAAGGGGGGTTGGCACATGTATGTCCCCAAGGGTTTGACCCACACAGCCTGTCCCAGGGCAATGCATAGTAGCTTTTGTACTTTCAGGGAGCTTGAGCTGTCTCCCGATCTAGGCCCCGTCTTGGAACGCAATCCGCTCCCACGCCGTTCCAGGCTGCACCCGGATGCGCCCGCCCTGGAATGCGGCGTGGGGCCCTGGCTTGCAGCCCTGAGTCTGGGCTGCCAGGGGCCAGACAGGATGAGGGGAGAAAGAGGTTGTCCATTAGAGGGGAGTAGGCGGGGACGACGCGAGGGCCCCTGAGGCCTGGGAGTCACCTGGGAAGGGAGAGGGCGGCCTATGGGGACGGACCGGACCGTTATTAGGACTGTGCGTGGGCAGGTCGAGGGGACGAGATGCAGGGCAGCGTACAAGGCGGGCAGGCGGGTCTGGCAGGGTAGAAAACAGAGGCCGCAGAGGGGCGGCACCGCCGGGGGCGTTCCTGGGCGTGGCTTTCTGGGCGTGGCTTCACGGAGCCTGGTATTGTTGGAGGGAAACTGCCTCCAATAGGACTCGGGGGCGTGTCCAGGGGCGGAGCCTTCGGGACGAGGCGGGGCCGCGGGGCAGCGGTGCTTGGGTTTCCCTACGGTCTCCAAGACCGCGGAGTGACCGGATCCGAGGGCTGTGCAGTCTGCCTGGAACGCGAGCGGGCTACGCTAGATTTGCTTGTGTCGCGGAGCAAAAAAAAAGAACCAGCAGGTGAGAAAGGGGCCAAGAGGCCCCGGCGCGATCTACAGAAACAAAGTTAATTTTTGCGTGCACTTCCGCACCAGGCTCGGGCAGCTTTCTTTCTTGCAACAAGTGACAGATGAGAACAGCTGGTGGTGGGAAGGAGTATTGGCCTCCAATTCCCGCTGCCCCGGATTCTTGATCCCCCCCATGCACCAGCTGCATGGCTCCGGGCCCAGTCCGCTCCCCGCCCTGGGCCTCTCAGGTTCCTGGAGGAGGAAGTGGGGCTAGGTGAGCTCCGGGAGCCCGGAAGGTGAGCGCTGGCAGCCGAGAGGGACACAGCAACTGAACAACAGCTGCTACTGGGCCCGGTCGCTCTGCTATGCCCCAGTTCCTCTACAAACAGAATGGAGGACAGCAAAGCTACTGCTTCAAAGAGCGCACTGTTTACTCGGGTGGGACTCTAACCCATGAACTTTGGCGGCGAGGGGATCCCAAGACCGCGAGCTTCCATTTTTTTCTCTCGGCCTCTCAGGTCCTAAGAGCTCCCTGAGGGGCCCCTGGGACTTTCAGTGGAAATTCAGTGGGGCTTTTCCAGATAGCTGCTGAGGGGCAGGGAGGGACCGGAAGGAGTAGTTCTTATGGGGCAAATGGGGAGAAGGGAAACTCCCATCGAACTAGGGCTCTAAGGCAAATATAGCCCCCGGGCTAGCTCTGGACGCTGCAGGCTGTCCCTGGAGGGGGTGCCTGCCTTACCTCTAGCCGTGGCAGCTGGGGTCCTAAGTCTGTGGTAAAGAGCTTGGGCTTTGAAACCAAACTTTACTGAGGTCCCAACTTTGCCCCTAAACCTCAGTTTCCTCCTCCGGGGGGACTGACAGAACCTGACCCCATAGCAACAGGTGAATAGAATGGAGCTAGCACGGTGCCTAGCGCGGTGACAGCACTCAGGGAGCCTCACACAGCAGCTGTTCCGACGGAGAAGGAGCCCTGCGTGTGGAGGGCTGGAGGCTGGCTGCAGTCCGCGGCTGCCCCTGTGGGGCCAGAGACTGCCACTTACCACCAACCTTGCTTACGTTTCGAGACAGACGCCTGAGCCAAAGACTGCTGAGTTTTGTGTCATGTTGTTTGAGGTTGGTGGTGGGGTTTTTTGTTGTTTTTTGTTTCTTTGTTTGTTTGTTTTTGTCTTTTTGAGACAGGGTCTCATTATGCAGTTCAGGCTGGCCTTGAGCTCACTTTTGAAGCCCAGGCTGGTCTCAAACTCACACCAATCCTCCTGCCTCAGCTTCCCAAGTGCTGGGATTACAGGCATGCGCCACCTTGCCCAGCTGGTGATTTTTCAACACAATAATCAAAAAACCTATTTATCGATCACCTGCAGGACAGGAGACAGAGCTGGGGGACAGGGGGGTGAGCAGCTATGCTGCCTCTGCCCTCACCCTGAGCTGCCCATAGTCCTGTCCCTTCCATGTCCTTGCAGAAGTGGGTTCTCATGGGTCGGAGCTGACCAGGTGGCTAACTCCAGCGGTTCCACTGTATCCTCTGCTTGGTGAGGGGTAGTGTGGGCACCAGGTGCTCATCTAGGCAGGGCTGGGCACAAGGGACACTGAGGTACTCTTTGTCCCCTGTGGCATCCAGTGAGTTGAGCCCAACACTGGGGCCAATGGGGAAGGACCCTGGGACCATTCCATCAAAGGCTGTCCAGGTGGAAGAAATGGGGTGTACGTGGAGGTAGAGCAGTGGGAGGCATTCAGGAAAAGGGAGACGCTTGAGAAAGCAGGGCAAGGGTGGGAGGTGAGACATGAGCAGGGCTTTCCACTTAGGTGAGCTTGGATTGACATAGGGGATGGGGTCTCCTGTGCAAGGCTGTCAGGGGCATTTGATGGGTTGACCTTGTGAGAAGGAGAGGGCTTGATAGGCGTTGCCCACGGGTGGGCTATGCATTGCAAAGTGTGCCCAGTGAATATCTGTTGGGATCCCCCGCTGACCTGGCCCCTGAGGTAAAGGACAGCAAGATCCGAGCCCTGAGACTGTTTACTGTCTGAGAACACTCCTGGTAGGATACCAGGACTCTCATGCAAGATGTGAGACAGGAGGGTTAGAGGGATCTTCAGGGCCTGAAGGGTTGGGAGGGCAGCCTGAGCAAAGACAGCATCTCTGGCAGAGGAGGGTGACTGGGAGAGGGTGGGAGGTCATCTGACCCGGGGCTTCTCAGGACACTGCTAGACCACCCAGGCCAACTGAAGTCTGGGGCTGCAGGGCAGGTAATGTGGGAATGGCAAGTAGGAGCAGCCCATGAAAGGGTGCAGCATGGAGGCGAGAAGCTTGCGTCTGTGTTGTAGAAAATAGGGGCCCCCAAAGATTTTGGAGCAGGGGAGTGACGTGATAGAGTGTGGTGCTCTGAGGAAGACAGACTGTGCCAGGGGTGCTGTGGCGGGCACCTAGGGGACATGGGATAAAGAGCCAGTGGCTGTGGTGATGGACAGGAGGGGCCTGCGCAGCCAGGATGAAGCAAGAGGCTCTGGCCCTCGGCACAGAAGGGTGGTGCCTGAGGGAAGGAGCATCCCCGCCTGGCCGGTGCTGGTCCTGGCGCCCACGGGCACTCAGTGTGGCATGCGTTTCCCACCAAGCAGAACCTGGTTCCCTCGGCCTCCTCTGGAGATCTCCCCTCTCTGCTGGGCTCAGACCTTAGAAGAGGAAGCTGTTCCTAACCGTCCCCTCCAGCCAAGGGACCCAACCCTGATCCCCAAAGACTAGATGGCCCCTTCTGGTGCCCAACCAAGAAGTGTAACTTCCGGTGTGGAGCCCTGGGCTTGGCTAGTGCTCAGGCTCAGCTCCTGCTCTGAACCATTATATCCACTGCCTTCACCCCACCAGAAGTGAGCGAGCCTCAGACAGCCCTGAGCTTGCTCTGAGAGGTAGAAGGGGAGGAGAGACGGTTTGAGCTCTGCAAGGACAGCTTTGCCCACCAGCTTCCCCTTCAGCAGGTGGGACTCTGAAGGCTGGAGGGAAGCCCAGAGGTGCACAGTGCCCCGCTGTAGGGTGCATTGCTTCCCCAGCCCCAGCCCCCTAATGCTGCCTGCGAAGCCAGCACCCCGGCCCAGCTGGGATCCCTCAAGCAGCTTGCTCCTGGCTCCCCACCAACCCTCTGGGATTCTCCTAGCCTGGTGGCAGCTGATTCATGCCAAGCTGACAGAGAAGCAGCTGAGGGGCAAAGACGCCTGTGTTCGGGCTCTTGGAGCATGGTTCCAGCTCTATTTGTGCACTGTGTGATGCAGAAAAGTCCCTTGTCCTCACTGGGCTGCCCTGCCCTGCCCTGCCCTGCCCTGCCAATGCTCCGCTCTTCACGTGGCTTTCAGGAGCTTCCAGGACCACAATCGGGCCTTGGTGACAGAGGCGTTGTGTGCAGCTGCCTGCCTGTGCACATGTGCAGCACTCTCCAGCAGCACAGCTGGACACTCCCCGCAGATAAGCAACATTTGCCCCGCCCCGCCCCCAGGCCCCTCCCAAGCCGCCCCATCCCTGGGGCCTAGCTCTTGTAGCAACAAAAACCAGAACTTGGGAACTAGAGTCCTGGCTCTGCCTGGCCCTTGCTCTATGGGCCCCTCTTTTTGTTTGCTTGCTTACTTGTTTGAACACAGATTCTCCCGACCTGATCCAGGATGGCTTTGAATTCATTATGTAGCCCAGACTGGCCTCAAACTTGCAGCAATCCTCTGCCTCAGCTTCCTAAGTGCTGGGATTGCAGGCATGCACCGCTAAGCCCACCTTCTGGTACCCTTTCTGAGCCTCATTTTCCAAATGGAAAGTCTAGGATGTTAACAGTAATAACCTCAAGAATGTCCTGGGGATGCAATAAACAGAAGTGCTTGCAAAACTCTTAGCAGTCTTGTTCCTGGCTCATGGCAAATGCTCAGATAACAAGAGCTGAGGAGGCGGGGCTAGGTCCTGCTGTCCAGGCCCTTTGTGCTGACCCAGCGCACGCCCCTGTGTCCCCAGGCAGGACTAGTCACGTCCGGCTGTGTGACGCTGCCTGCTCTTCCTGGGTGGCTGGCTTGCCTCAGCACGACTCTGAGCTCTGTGAGTGGAAGTGGGTCTGAACGTCACCTTCCCCTAGGAGGCTGCTGTATATGGCCCAAGTGCCCCTGGAAATGTTCCTGGGCAGGGATTTCCCTGTGTCCATCCTGTGTCCTGAATTCCTGACATGGGAGAACTGGCTGAATGAATAAGCGCTTGTCCTCCAGAACCAAGCTTGGTGCCAGATTCTTGGTGACGCGCCAGCAAGAGTGAGTCCAGAAAGCTAGGTCTGTGGACCCCACTCCTGCAGCCTGGCTCAGAAAGGCGGGAACAGCTGCCTGGCAGCTCTTGTTTTAGCTGGGGCTTCTGCGTCCCCTGTGACGCCTGGCTTTTACCCTACAGAGAAGGGAACAGCTGACTTCCTCCACCTTGACTGTGGGGGGCCAGCGTGGCTTTTAGAGAACCCTGACTCAGCCAGAAAAGATGCCTTCCCATCAGCAGTTATCTGTGGACAGTGCCGTTGTCTTCAGAAGCTCAAACTGGGGGCAGGGAGGTATCCCCAGGATGCCCATGCCAGACCCTTGCTGGGCACCACGCCTCCTTCTGACTTCTCACCTGCCCTTCCAGAGAGCCTTGTAACCGTTCTCAGGGCCTGGTATGGGCTGGGTTAGGCTCTGGGAAGATTCAGAGGCATGGACAGCTGATAGGAAGAGTTTCCCACTGCTGCTGCTGCTGCTCCTCGGCACGGTGTGGCCTCTGGCTGACAGCCCAGTAGCCCTCTCCATCAGCTTTGGCCCGTGGAAAGAACAGCTTTAAGGCTCCAGCTTCTTCTCACTATCCGTGGGCTTTGTATCTGCAGCTTTCACCAGCCACGGATCAAAATATCTGAAGAAAAAAAAAATTCTTTTTCACTGAAAGGACAGGGTTAAAGTGTCACTAGTCCCTCAGAGTATATATAGTACAACAGCTATTTGCATAGTGCTCACACCGTATTAGTATTGTAAGTAATCTAGAGATGGTTTAAAGCATGTGGTAGGTTGTATGTAAGAGATGTAGAAGTACTGTGTCCTTATAAAGAAGGAACTTGGACAAGTGCACATACTCACAGGGCTGCTGGATGGTGACATGTTTATGAGAATGATTTTTTTTTTTTTTTTGGCTGGCTCAGGCTGCCTTTCTAATGGGTCAGGCAAATCCCTGTGCCTGAGTGGGATTGCTGGAACAAGTGCTTAAACCACTGAGCTATCCCCAAAGGCCTAATACACATGTATATGAGCCACTGGCCCTGAGGTGCCTGAGACAATGCCTGGCACAGAATACACGCTGTGTGTGCACCACTGTGTACCCTGTGGCTACCACCTGGAAGGAGGATGTGAGACAGGAGAGATCAGGAGAGCCTGATGACTAGTACCAGTGCAGGGACCAGGGACCTGGATTCGTGTCTCTGCTCATCCCCCACTTTCCAAGTACCTTGGGTACTTCACAGGCTTTCATGGGTTGAAAAACTATAACATCTTGTGTGCTGCAGTTCCTGTACTTGGCCTTGGTGGGTGGGGCCCAGCCATGGGCCTCCATCTGGGGACAGGACCTCTGGGCCTGGCCTGTCTCCCACACTGAGCCAGCCTCGGAAGAGAGAGCAGGTCAGCAGGTCCCCACCTCAGCCACACCCTGTGTTCAATGAGGCCAAAATGTAGATAAATGCTCATAAATGTATATGTTGCAACAGATTAGATTACAGACTTTATTTTCTGAAACGTCCACAACAAGCCTCCCTGTATTAATTTTATGCTCAAGGAAAAGCAAAAGAACCCATGCGTATAACAGAGCAGTCTTTAAAACCTCTTATTGCGCACAATCTAAGAAAAATGGATCATGGAAACTTGGGATCATGTTGAAGTTTTTGTTGTTAACAAATCCTGTATTTTTGGAGGAGGGGTGGAGTGCTGGTTTGAAGAGCCTATCAACTTGTCAGGCCTCAGAAGACACCAAGGGAGTATTTAGGCCCCAGGTGTGGGCCACAGGTCAGATATGATAGGCGTGTAATCCAGCTGTGCATGCGGGTGACCCACCCTGAAGCTGGGAGGAATTTAGCAGGCTTGCCAGAGCAGCTGAAATCGGGTTGGAGGAGACCACCTCTCTGAGCCTCAGCGTTCCCAGTTGCAAACTTGGGACAATAATAGTAATAGTAATAGTAATAGTAATAGTAATAGTAATAATAATAGTAATAGTAATACTTCAGGTTTCCAGAGGCATAAATGGAAATGTCACTACAGAGATCTGCATAATTGGCTTCAAATCCCAGGCCCAAGAGCTTTGCTAATTGCCTGTCGTGGAACTGGCAGAGTGAGATCTGGACACTGGAAGTGCTGGCCTAGAGTCTGCCTTCTTGTGGGACCCAGTGGCCACCCCAGAGGGTGAGCTCTATTCAGGAAGCCTGACTCTGCAGGAGGTGGGGCCCAGTGGAGCATGCCCAGTGCATCTCCCATCAGGAGTTATGAAGGGATTGAAGCAAGACTGGAGGTGCTACCTGGTAAAGGTCCCTCAACAAGGAAACACTTGGAGAAAGGAATTTGTGTTCCCATACATACAAGGTACTTCCGGTGATGCTTGGTATTCAGGAGGTGCTTGGTAAATGTTAATCCTGTTGTGGCTAATGACAACAGTAATAATGTACTATGGTTGGAAAGTCATCTCCTCCCACTCACTGTTTTAGGAGGTGACTGAAGAGATGGGTGTTGCAATGGAACCTATAACTTGTCATCATTTAGAGAGGAAATAGAAACTCCGAAGGGGAAGGTTGCTTTTTCTGGAAGTTGTGCAGCACATGAGTGAGCCACTCTTGTGTCATGACCCTTGGCCTCTCTGAACATACCCAGTGACTAGAGGAGGGAAACTGTGTCTCCTCCTCTATTCCCAGCGTTTCTGTATGTCCCAGAGCCCCTCGTAACCTTTCAGCTATCAGGGAGGCACTATGGGCCCCTGTGTTTCCTAGAGACCATGTCACAGCCACTGTGGTTAGCACTCTTCGGGTAAATTGCAAATAGGGCATCACGGGGGTTCTCCCATGCCCTAGACATGGGCTGGCCCTGCCTCACAGGGTCTGGGAACTTCTGGGACAACTGAGCCAGATAATCCTGGTGGCTTGCCTATGGGAGGCCCACAGAGGCAGGTATCACAGCAGGGTGCAAAGTTGGCAAAAGTGTGGGCCATGGGCAGAAACTGCTTCTGCCACTGCTCTGGGAGAAATAATAGGGACACCCTCCCCTCCAGCCACTGAGGTCCCTGGTCTGGAGAGAAGGGGCTTTCCAGGACTGCTAGAAACCCTAGGGGCACAGAAGGCTGAGTCACTTACCACAGGGTCTGAGCCCAGCCTTGAGCTGAGTGCTCTGGCTGTACGGCTGAGGGCAGAGCCTGGGGCGTTGGGTCTGGAATCCCAGGATCTTCGTACTGGGTACAGATCTGTACCCAATTAACCTACCTGCCCAGTCAGATGCCATGACCATCTGACTCAGTGTGGATACTTCAAAGCTTAGAAAGTTCACCACCGTCCATCTTGGACAGCTCTGACATGATCACTGAACTTGAGCAGATCCACCCACTGAGTGATACAGATCTTGCTTATTACAACCACACTCAATGTAGATACTCATAGTGTGGGGCACCTCTTGGAGCAGGGGGCCCCAGGCTCTCAACCTGGCATAGGAGAGAAATCCTTCAGCTTTTCAAAAGAAGGAGAAAGAAAGCATATTTATTTCTTTCTGAACTCAAAGGCCAGGAAAACCCCCCAAACTTTCTCATTACTTAAAGACAGTTTTTGTGGAAAAATTTGTCATCTGAAGAATGAGCAAGCAGAGGAAATAACAACTCAGAGATAACCACTGTGATCAGTTTGGTGTTCTGGCTTTTTAAAAATAAAATTAAAACGTTCCTACACCCCACATTGGGATCAAACCATATGAACTGCTTCCTGCCCTGCCCCCTCTGGCTTATGCTTGTTGAGGGAGGAGTTTTCCAAGTGATTCAATCTCCTTCCAGAGTCCTTCCCAACCCGTGCGTGTAAGACTCTGTGGTGACCTGCTTAGGCTCTTGCCCGTGGTCACATGCGCAGGCCACTGGAATCTCTCGTGGGTGTCCCTTCTGCCGTAACGACCACTTTGGCCATCTGTGGATTGTCAGGATTCTCCCCCTGCTCCACAGCAGAGCACACCCCCAAACTTAGCTCCAGCCCCTTGTGTCATCTGGCAAACTCACAAAAGGACGAGGCAGACTTTGAGAGTGTATGGGGCAGGCAGGCAGGCAGGCAGGCAGCAGACAGGCAGGCAGGCAGCGGACAGGAAGGCAGACAGACAGACAGGCAGGCAGACAGACAGACAGGCAGGCAGACGGACAGGGCACCACAGGTATGGGAGCTTTCTCTGCAATTAGAGTCCCACTCCTGACCCTCCTCCTCCTCCTCCTCCTCCTCCTCCTCCTCCTTTTCCTCCTCTTCTTACTCCTCCTCCCTTTCTCTGGGAGGCTGTGGTGTCATTAACTTAATCATGGGATCTCTTTACTATTTAATGGCCGTCCCCACTGTGACTTCTCCTTCCCCAGTAACCCTCAGAAAACTCAGGAGTGATCTGTCCTCCGTAGGAGCAAGTCGTGCACTGCTACAGTGGTTCCTGAACTCTGACCCACGTGAGAGTCACTTGGAGAGTTTCGAAAACCTCCCCTGCCAGAGCTTCCGGTTCCGTTGGTTGTGGGCGGCAACCAGAGAACATTCATTTCTAACTCAAGATCCCAGAAAATGCTGTGGGACCCCACTTTGAGAACCACTGGAGTCACACAAAGGACGGGGCTATGGTACATTTCAGTTCCTGGTGCCACTGCCAACTGGAACTTTACCCTGTACAATGAAGGCTCATCCTGTGAAGCGAAGACTCCCCCTACACACACACACCTCCCAACCTTCCTTCAGGGAGTCCAGAATATTGTGGAAATTTCTGTCTTTTTGAGACAGTGTCTCACTATGCAGTCTAGGTTGGCCTTGAACTCAGTGATCCTCCTGCCTCAGCCTCCTGACTGTTGGGAATACAGGCTTGCGCCACCACACCTGGCGTATAGTGGAAAGCTGATGTGTAGGACAGCAAGCTGACTATTGCCACCTCCAGCCTACAGATGGAGCTGAGGGTCCTGACCAGTGCCTACTGCACCTCCGCTGGGTCACAGGCCCCAGTTGCTGTCTGCTCAGTAACCCAATCTCCTCCAAGCTCCGTGTTCTCTGGCCGGTTTAAGTTCCTGGTTATTGTTCTAGGCAGGTTTTCCGGAAGGCTGGAAACTTTCTCCTGCCAGGCTTGAGCTCTGCCTGGCAGGCACAGCAACAGCAACAGGACCGGAGCCCTCACTGGCTGGGCATCAGTACATGCCAGGACCTGCCCTGGGCTCTTGGAAGTTAGGTCGGCCTGGGCTGGGGAGAGACCCTCTGTCCCTGCTTCACATAGGAGAAAACTGAATTCTGGAGCTGGCCCTGGCCTGGTGTGTCAGCAGGTTCCAAATTGGAGGGGGAGAGGGTGGGGAGGCAGCCTCTGGCCCCACCTCCCCTGTAGAGAAGGTCAGTCCACAGCCAGGTTCTCTAAT
Source organism: Myocastor coypus (assembly GCA_004027025.1). Classification (NCBI taxonomy): domain Eukaryota; kingdom Metazoa; phylum Chordata; class Mammalia; order Rodentia; family Myocastoridae; genus Myocastor; species Myocastor coypus. Next base: position 91,346 of record PVJA010002502.1, read on the forward strand.
GATACAATGAAATGCTGTTCACTCCCAACCTGCTACATGTCAGATAGGCCAAGCTCATGTTCTCCAAAATTGTAAAATGAACCTGGAACCATGGGAGTTAAGACTAGAATACAGATCCCGGGAGACAGGAGAGCCCCCCCTGACATGTTGCCACAGACCCCAGTTTCTACCAGAAGTTTCATAGAGTAAAATCATGAGGTGGGCCCAAGAGGGGAACAAAATTATGCGAGACTCATAAGGTTACCAGAATAGCTGCTTAGGCGGTGTTGGCCAGCAAGGACACAGGTCGTGTCACAAGTGTCGGTGGAGGGGACAAGAGCATTTTTGGAAGCGATGCATCTTGATGTCCTGGTCACCCACCCGGGTGACTGACTGATGTCTATCTGGACTTTGTTGGGCCAGGTGATGCCAGTCACAGCATGTGGCTCATCCCTTGGGGACGGCGCAGGCCCGACTTTGCCTCTTTATCTTCAGTGGACACGCCCGCAGCTGGCTTGGATGTGTTCCCTTCTTTGCTGCCTCCCTCAGGGCCCAGTGCTCTCTGGCTGCCTAGGGTGTTTTCTGCCTGACTTAGCTGTCTGTAATACTGGGACTTGGGAGCCTGCAATGCTCCGGCCCTGGCCTCATCTCAGGGTGACCTAGCTCCACACCTCCTGCTCTGCTGCTGCCTGCTGGGGGACCCTGGGCAGGCTAACCCCCTCCTGGGAGTCATTGTTTCTCATGGCAACCCCTCCTGCTTTATGGCAGTGGGTGGCAGGCATCCCCACAGGAAGTCCAGCACCCCAGGAGCCGGCTGGCCAGAACCACCAAACTCAAGGCACTAGAGCCAGACCTGGGCCACCCCAAGCCCACTCTCCACTCCAGGGAGCTCCTCCAGGGGGAAGAAGGACTGAGGCCTCACCTCACCTCAGCTTCCTGGACCCAAGGCCCTTGGTTGAGCCATAGGGTCCTGAAGGTGGTGCAAGGTGCCCAGCACCCAGCAAAGGCTGGGCTGGGCTCTTACTCTGGAGCCCCTGAGGAGCAGGGACTAGATCCAAGCTGTCACTGTGCCTAGCACCTAGGCAGACCCCCAGTGGCTGTAGGGAACAGGTCCCTGGCATCTCCTGGGGAGCTTGTACCTGGAGACTGTTTCAGACTCTCACTTCTGTTGGTGCTCTCAGGCCGCGGGCTCTGTCTCCCAATCCCAGCCTTCCTCATTCCTCCAGGCCCGCCTCCAGCCCAGCTCCCCCGCGGAGCCTGAGGCCTGGCTCAGTCCAGGTGAACTGGCTGAGCCGGTTAGGTGACTCACAGCCAGCCTGGGCCAGGAGCAAGGCTGCAGTGTGGGTCCAGCTGCCCGCTGGAAGGCTCTGTGTGTGCTGCAGAGACAGGCAACTGCAGGCCCATGATGTTCAGGCCTACGACCTGGGGCAAGTGACCCCTCCCTCGCAGACAACCCAGGAGTCCAGCAGGAGAAAGGTGCAGGACACTCTCTGGTGTGCACCTGGAGTCGCAGACCTTGCCCGCAGCAACTGCCCCTTTCCTGCCTGGCTCCGTCATCCCCACCCTAGCCCAGCACCTTCTCACGGTGATATCACTAGAGTGTGCCCCTTTATCGTGCGCTGCAACTCCTACCTCAGGAGGGATAAGGGGGCCACCCAACAGGCAAGGAGCCCCAGGCCCTGGTGGGTTTGCCTCCACCCTCCATCAAGGGCTCGACATCGGCATTGGTGGCCCTGAGAGGAGGGGCTGTTGGGCTTGGGTCCTAGCCTCCCTCCCACCTACAGCTGGCCAGGAAGGGATGGAAGGGACTCCACAGGGCTCTCAGGGTCTGCGCTGCTGGGACTTGGCCACTGCTGGCTGAGGGCCAGCTGCTTCTGCTTCTGCTTCTATGAGCACCCCAGCACCCCTGAGTCACCAGGGACCAGGCTGCTTGGGAATCTTGGTGTGGGGGCAAGGGCTGTGCTAGAGTCTGAGGGAACCCTGGGCTGGGGCAGGCAGCTCCCGGGAGGCCGAGGTTGGCAGGAGCTAGCTGCAGGACGCCGTAAGGGGATGGAGGGCACCAGGCAGGCGAGGCAGGCGAGGCAGGCGAGGCAGGCGAGGCTGGATCAAGGCATCTCGGCCCCTCATGCTCATGGGCCGTCTGCATGCTGTGGAACTGGTCCCAGGGCAGAAGGAGGGCACCAAGGACTGGCACCCAGAGGCGCAGGCGCCTGCAGAAGGGCCTCGGCATGTGGGGAGGAGGGCATGGCCCGTGTCTCCTCTGGACTGACAGGGCAGGTAGCTCCAAGCTGGAGTGCCCTGGGGAGATCTTCCAATAGCTGTGGGGCTCAGGGAGCTGAGTGAGGGCACCGTGCCTAGCACCCTTGGTCATTTCTCCTGCCAAGCCCCTAAAGTGGAGGTGCCGAGACCCAGAAGCCAGGGAGGGAGGGAGGTTGAACCCATTTTACAGACTGTGTTACTGAGGCCAGCAAGTTAAATGTCCAGAAGAGGAGGCAGAGCCAGGAAGGAGCCTGTGCCCCACTGACACCCTCCTAAGCCCTCCAGGCACCACCCTGACTTCCTGAGCTCAGGCCTTGCGGTGGGCATGACGAGATCAGCAGGTACCTGCTGCCATGTGGGGCCCCTGATTATTATTCCCTCCTCTCTAATCGCCCTGCTTGGACCACAACCAAGAAGCCGGCTGTTGTTGGCCACTGTCCCCATCTGGCAGGGTTTCAGAACAGGCCACAGGCTGCAGTCTGCTGACAGAGTTTGGAGCCTGGGCTAAGGAACCCTCTTACCAGGCTGGGCCTTGGCAGGGCTGTGCAGACGCTATCATTTCTAAGCATTTCTGGACGTGGTGTGACATGGGCAAGCATAGGGCTCTGGGCAACTATCCAGGTCCCACTCCCAGCTCTCTGTGCTGTGTGGTCTCGAGCAATGTCTTCACTAGCTTGGACCTCAGTTTCTTCAACTGTAAAATGGGTTTCAAAGTAAAACTCCTCTCCTAGGGCCATCAAAGGGTAAACTGAGTCTCGAGGGGCTCAGCACAATCTCTGGCAGGTAGTGGCACCCACAGACTTTTGGTACTGGTAGTAACACTGGATGACTGCTCCAGATGGAGTGAGATGGTCCCACCCACCCATTTCCTGTGGCCAGCCTAGCACAAGGCTGCAAGGGCCCCCCATGGGCCATGGTGGATATGGCTTGGGACAGTAGCTTTACCCCTAGGAGGGAAGGTTCTCTGGCCCCAGAGCCCTGGCACCATTCACTGCAGGGAGAGCATGTTATCCTCTCTGAACTCATCTCTAGCACCAGCCTGGCTGGCTGTGCCCACCTGGATCAAAACTGGCTCATGGTGGAGCCCGGGCTGTTCTTGAGCTCCTGGTGATCTTCCTGCCTCAGCCTTGCAAGTGCTAAGATTACAGTCATGTGCTACCACACCAAGCTGGGCAGTACTCTGGGATGCTGTGTATTTTCCAACGCTACAGCTGCCACGTCGCACCCTTAACCACGTAGACTCTAAGGGTTTGGGGTCCCAGCATTCTATGCTTCAACACCTGCTTCCCAAACTGTCACAAAGCAGGCAGGGTGGTAGACTCCTGAGTCAGAGGGGTCAGGACACAGAGCTGAGATGGTCACTGTCACCGGCAGCATGGGCAGGGTGGGTGTGCCACCCTCTCAGCCCTGGTCCTGCTCAGGCTTGGGAAGATAGGATCAATTAGCAGCAGGCTCCTCGGTGCTTTCTTAGCCCTTCTGGGTCCTGGCTTCCATCCGCCTGGCCTCCCCTTGGAGTCCTCAGTGACAGTGACCTTCCTGGGGCCATGGGTCTGGAGCCATGGGTTGGTCTGTCCCTTTCTGTCCATGAGGAGAGCATTCCTCTCTGTCACGCCTGAGTGTCCTTGGTCCCTGTCCTGCTTGCATCCTGGGTCTCAGTGACCTGACTCTGCCTTCACCCAGGACAGCCCATTTCACAGGTGAAGCCCCTGAGGTCCAGAGTAGGCACACAACTTGCCAAGGGTCACACGGCTCTGAGACACAAGACAGGAACCAGTACCACACTGTGATCTGCTTTAGTATTCTGCCTCAGATGCAGGGCTGGGAATAGGCCTCCAAAGGCAACTGACTTCCCAGAATCCTCTTGGTGCCCTGGGGCTCCCGGACACCCTCTCGGACCGCGCCTAAATGTCACTCTGACTTACAGCCTCCCACCCTCGTGTACAAGAGAGTTACTGAGCAGGGTAGCCCTGGACTAGGAACCGCAGGCCCAATCCACTCCTGCTTGTCTGTTCTCTGGCATCTTGGGGCCCATGGTGGGGACTTGGAACTCAGAAAGGTTGACATGCTGCCTTGGCCAAGTTCACACAACAACCTGGGATTAAACTAGGTCTTATGGGAAACCCGAGACCCCAGTCCCACCTGGCCTGACCGCCTCACGTTTCTCCCGTGGCCCAGAGTAACAGTGGTGGTTTTTATTTTCTTTTGATTTTAACGACAACAACAACACCAGAACGTGAGACCAGAGATTGAAAAGTGTGATAGCAGGAGGTCAGGAGCTGCCCCTGCCTGGGCCAGGGTTGCAGGACACGCTCCGCCCGTCAGGCATGAACATGAACGTGGGCCGGGCCGGCCCTTCCCACCAGTCAGGACAAAGTCCGGAGAGGCAGCAGCCACCAAGCATACAAATGCAGGGCTGGGTGGGGCAGGCTATCCACTTCCACTTCGGGCCGTGGATCCATGCCAGATTTCCCAGCCCAGAGCTGGGGACAAAGGCCCTGCTTGTGCCACAGGCAGAAGTCCACTCCCAGCCTCTGTGGCTCTGAGCCCCCAGGTTGGGCACATACGTGGGGGCAGCAAGGAGCCCACTGAGAGCTTCAGACCGTGGCACAGGAAACCAGCAACTCCTGCTTGCTGCCTTGACCTTCTTGGGTCTGAATTATATACTGCTTACCAAGTGCCAGGTACTTCACACACACCAACTCCCTTGTACCTCTATCTATTTTGTTGTTGTTTGAGACAGGTTCTTACTATGTAATTCAGGCTGGGCTTGAACTCACTACGTAGCCCAGGCTGGCCTCAAGTCTATGGTGATCTGCCTGCCTCAGCTTCCTGAGTGCTGGGGTTACAGGCATGAGCCACCATGTTCAGCTTCATCTGCCAGCTGGAAGAGCTAAAGAACAGGGGTGGACCACCCAGGGCCACAGCGGGAGGACAGGGCCAGGCCACTGGGTGCCTGTCTGATGGCAAGTGACCAGCACACCCAAGGGGCGGGGCGGGTCAGCAGCCCCATGTACTGGCCAGGAAGTCATTCTGCAGCTTTCTCAGGCCCTGCAGCCAGTACACAGCAGAACGAGAGGTGGGATCCACAGGCCCCACCGCACCCAATGCCGATTCTGCCTCTCCACACAGGAGCCCCAGGAGCAAGGACAGTGGAGGGGCAGGTAGGACAGAGCTGTGCACCCCAATTTTCCAGCCCTCCACAGCGCACTCGGCCCAGCTATTCGACCTTTGGTCTCACTGTCTCTGGGCCCCTTCGAAAGGGCAGTGACCCCAAAGGTCTCAGGCACAGTGATACTGTGCCGGTAAACGACCCAGGCATCGAGCCTGCAGGGAGCCAAGGGTGGGTCGGAGTGCAGAGAGCTTCAAGTGACACATTTTCCAGCCAGCTGCTTCCATAGGTCTGCCTGCACTCTGGCAGAGGCAGAGGGCCGGGCCCAGGCTCCCTGAGAGTGGAGATCCAGCTCACAGGTGCGCAGGCCACACCCCCGGGAGCACACCAGGGCCTCTGGCTATGGCACTGAGACCAGCACTTCTCAGATCCTGCAGCACCGTCCTGGGATGGGGCCCCTGCTGAGGACATATGGGGGCCAAAAGACAGAGTACTGAGCCATGGCAAGGCTTTGCAAGGCTGCAGCCCAGGATGGAAAGAGCCTGCCAAGGGCGGATGATCTAGAAAAGGTCCCTCTGTTCCTTTTGCAAGCCAGAAGAAATTCAGACACAGTCTTGGGGGAAGCCACTCATGCTACCCCCAAAGCAACGCCACTGCTGGGAAGCAGAGCCCCAGCTACACATCAGAGTCCATCCTCCACAGCCCCTCGGCAGGCTTCCTCGCCTGTCCAGGCCCTCTCTTTCCTCACACCAGCCCCACATATGCAGGGCTCCCTGTAGACAAAGCACTTTCCGGGCTGTGGGATGCAGGGTGACAGAGCCAGGTGTGTCCCTTCCTCCCAAGAAACCTGCACCATTGTGGGGGTACAGACAAAAGGACTGTTTGACCTCTGGAGACGCCGGTGCCCGGCCCTCATGCTGGCATGGGCTGGCTCCTCTGAGTAGCTGGTGGGGAGAGCTGAGTGAGATTGGGTTGTGGCAGAGAAGCAGCAAGTGCAGAGGCCACGGGCCCTGCGACAGTGGGGAGGAGACCAAGTGGCCCTGTGTTGGGGCAGGGGGGATGAGAGGGCGGAGGACAGGACAAACCACAAAGAGCCCATCGGAGTCCATAAGGAGTTTGGGCTTTCGTGTGCTTTTTTTTTTTTTTTTTTCTTTTCTTTTTGAGACAGGGTCTCGCTATGCAGTTCAGGCTGGCCTTGAGCTCACTTTTGTAGCCGAGGTTGGTCTTGAGCTCACCGTGATCCTCCTGCCTCAGCCTCCCAAGTGCTGGGATTACAGGCATGCGCCACCACACCCAGCTTTGGTGTGCATTTTGAGATGGGGACTCACTATGTAGCCCAAGCTGGTCTCGAACTCACAGTGATCCTCCCTCCTCTGCCTCCCAAGTGCTGTGATAGCAGGTGTGCACTGCCACACTCAGCTTTTGAGACATTTTTTTTTTTTTTTGTGGGACTATGGGGTTCAAACTCACGACCTTGCATTTGCCAGGCAGGCATTTGTGCCACAGAACTCTCTCCAGCCCTGAGACTGGACTTTATAGCCGGTAAATCGCTGGAAGTATCACCATTCCTGAGGTGTGAGCTGGAGGGAAACAAGATGGAGGTTATGAATTTTTTTTTTTTTCTTGTTTCAGAACTTTTGTTTGTTTGTTTATTTATTTTTATGGCCAGCTCAGCTTGCCCTGAGGGCAGGGCTGGCGCAGCATGTGGTGCCAGGGATCGAACCGTGGTCCCTGCAGCCGCCCAAGCTTTCCTAAGCAGGCGCTTTAGACCACTGAGCCATCCTGGCGGGCCCCAAGATGCAGGTTATGTTCTCAGCATTCTCCCTGCCATGAGGATAAGGAGCCGGGAGGGCAGGGCTAGAACCTGCAGCCTGCAGGCCTGCTCTGGTCCTGGTGGCAGTGGAAAGGAGGTGGCCCAGGGCTCGCTGGGACTGTGGGGCCAGAAGGAAGAGACCTGTGGGCTCCTAGGTGTTGGGCTGAGTACCACTGGGGAGAGTGGCCATTCACCACCTTTCGTGGACCCTACAGCCCTTAGACCTGGGAGTGCCACCCTGTGGGGACCTGTGAGAGCCCCGCCTTAGAGTCTCTTATGGGCCTTGTGGTGTTGGGTACTATGAGTAGAAAATTCAGGCGGACTGGCCATGTATCCAGCACCGAGCATCTCATGGACCAGAAGCCTAATGCAGGGTGAGCTGGGGAGACTTACTTTCATGCCCCTGTAACTGCAGCCTTGTGTCTCATGCAGTGCCTGTGTCTCCCCAACTCACCTTCTGAGGAGCTGCTCTGGAAATTGCTGTGCTGCCCGTTGCAGGACAGGTGAGTCCTGCCTAAGCCTGTGCCTTCTAACTCTGAGGCCACAATCACCATGGTCCCCGTACTCCACAGTCTCCACTTTTCAGGAACTTCTGGGTCCCCAGCCAGGCTGAAAAACTCCTTCAGCCCAAGTGAGGAACTGACTTGTGGGAAAGGACAAAACAGGTGGCCCTGGAGACCCAGCCTTGCCCAAGCCCACCTCCTGCCCCAAGGATGTGGGGAAGCTGCGTAGTGGGTCCCCTGTCCAGGGCACAGCCGTGGGTGAGGACAGAAGGGGCCTAACATCTCAGCTGACTCAGGGGCAGCGGTCTCTGACTACCTTAAGGTGGCACTTAAAGCAGTGGTGTCCTTATGGCAGTGCCCTCCTGCCATCCCATCCATCCATCTACCAAACATGCACCCATCCATCCACCCACCTACTCCTTTACCCACCTATCCATCCTTCCACCCACCCCACTATCCATCTACCCATCCTTCCATTCTGCCATCTATCCATCCATCCATCTTCCCATATATCCATCACCCATGCATCCGTCCATTTATCTGCACATTGATTTACTCATCCAGTGGCTTTTTTGAGCACCTACTTGGTCCACATGAGGAGCATACAGTCCTCCCCCTCCAGCATCACTGCCTGGGCAGTGAGCAAGGAGAAATTACTGCACAACAGGGTGAGCTACAGTAACTGCCACTTGCTGACAGCCGACTGGATGCCAGGCCTTTCACCCATGTTATCTAATTTCATGTCTGGAAAAGTCTAAGAAACAGGTTCCATCTTCCTCCTTTCACAGATGAGCAGAGTGGAGCTCAGAGAGGCTCAGGCACATGTCAAAGAACACACAGCCCAGGGATGATAGACTTACATTCAAACTCAGGCAGTGTCATGAGGAAGCCTATTCCGGGGCCAGTTCCATAGCTGGTGCTACACCAGCAGGGAGCCCCTACCCAACCTGTGTCTTGAAGGCCTGGCATCCTGGAGGAGAGATCTCCTGCAGGAGGTGATGTCCAGGAAATCAAAACAGCAGGAGTTAGCAAAATCTCAGCAAGAATAGCCTTCACTGTATGGGCAGATTTGGCATACAGTGATATTTTCAGGCAATTTAAATTATAGCTTCCTAGTTCGGTGTGGTGGTGCATGCCTGTAATCGCAGCATTTGGAAGGCTGAGGCAGGAGGATCGGTGTGAGTTGGAGGCCAACCTAAGCTACAAAAGTGAGCTCAAGGCCAGCCTGAACTACATAGCAAGACCCTGTCTCAAAAAGGAAAAAAAAAATATATATATGTATATATATATATATATACATATATATATATATATATATATAAAATAGCTTCCTGGAAATGGTCGCCGTGCCTGCTGTCCCGTGAGCAGCGTTCACGCCGCATTCCCTGGGGGCTGTGTGCCAGCAGGGAAGCCCCCACCCGCACCATATACAGTAGGTACACCCTGGAGAGGGCACCAGGGGACATTCTGTGGAGAAGACACTCGCCCCTTACTTCTGCAAGGACCGAGCCAGCTGGTGCTGACGACAGACATGAACCTGGCGAGGCTCACGGAGCCCCGGGCGTGCCAGGCACCGCCCTCGCTATCTCCAGGCTGTGGGTGCCAGAAGGACCCGCCCCACAGGAAGACAACAGCTAGGCAGGCTCTTCCCCAGGCCATGTGCTGGTCCAGCTGGGCCTGGGCCCCGTCCTGGGCCTTCATCTATGTCCCGCTGCTGCCCACACACAGCACAACCTGCTCCTCCTGCAAACCCCGCCACAGACCTCCTCTGGCCACCAGTATCAGGACTGGGAAGAGAAACGTCATGGGTAGGGGTTGGGGTGGTGGTGGTAGCTGTGGACACTAACGTTTGAGTTACATGGTATTTCCATTTCCAAAATCTTTCTCTCTGTCTTTTTAATATTCAGAAATTTCAGCTTTGTTCTTAGCGCAGTGGGCAGGAGGCGCAGGCAGGGGTGGGTCAGTTGCGTGAGTCCTAACTTCTCGGCAGGTACAAGCTGCGTTGTTTCTACCGGCGCTGGGGAGTCAGGGCTGGGACACAACCCAGGCCCTCAGAAGCCAGCTCCAGGGTCTCCACGGCCTGGCATGCCCACACTTGCAAGACAGAGACTGTGCCCAGGACACACACACACACACATACACACAAACACAGCTGCCCCAGCTGGCTCTCCCAAGAGCTATCCTGATTGGTTGAGCCACCTGCCACTCAAGAGCCATCTGAGGGGCTGGGGAGATAGCTCCGAGGCACAAGTGCCTGCTGGGCAAGTGCAAGGTCGTGAGTTCGAACCCTGGTCCCACAAAAAAAAAAAAAAGAGCCATCTGATTTCAGGTTGGGAAACACTATCACCAGTGTGGTGCCCAGAGGCCTGGCTCTGTCCTTGCTCTTCACCTCCTGGTGACCCTGGGCAAGTCATTTACCTCCAGTGCCTCGGTTTACCCATAGGGTGCTGATGGCTTACCTCACTGTGGGATGCAATGGGTAAATAACAGCAGAGGTTGCCCAAGGTCACCAATACCGGGAGAATGCCCACCCCTGGCCTGCCCTGAACACCAGCGCTGCCCAGGCTGGGGGCCAGCCAGGGGGTTCCCAGCTGCCTCCTCGCCGCCAGACAAGGGCCCTTTTGAGAGCCCTGCTGGATAAAGGATCCTGGCCAGCCCCACGGGACCTTTTCTGAGACCCTGGTTGGCGAGAAAGGAGCAAGGTCTTGTGTGGGTACAGCCGGAAATGCAGGGACCCCCAGGAAATGCATGTGCACAACTGCAAGGGGTGTGGCCCTTTGCCCTCTATTCCCTAGGCCTGTGGCTGCTCCTCCCCCTCCCTGGCCACCGCTATCCCCACAGCCATCCCAGGCCAGCTGTCACCCCACAGAGCTGTCTGGCCTTAGGAAGAGAAGAAAGCAAACTGCTTCGCTTGCCCGTCTCCTGGGGCCTTCTGCAGGTTCAAGCTGTCAGCGATCCTTGAGCCTCAGCCTCCCGAGTGCTGGGATTACAGGCCGGTGCCGTCACAGATCTGTGGGGGGATTTGTTGATTTTTGAGACAAGGTCTTGCTGTGTAGCACAGGCTGACCTCAAACTCAAGGCGGACCTCCTGCCTCTGCCTTCCGAGTGGTGAGATTGTAGCCACGCTCCATCACACGGGCAGTATATCTGAGGTTTTAACTTGAGGTCACTGGAGTTCCTGAAATTGGTTGTAAAACGCTCCCTACACATGAATGTTCTAGGGGAGTCTGCGACCCCAGAAATGCTAGTAAGTGCTGACCAAGATGAGGAACCCCAGAGCTTGTAGGTTTATGTAGTAGACAGTTTGTGAGCAGACAGAGACTGCTGCAGAGGGAAGAAGACGGGCCATGCAGGGTGAGCCTGATGTGTAATGCTACATGGTGCATGCTACATGTGCGCGCGGACACACACACGCACAGGAAGTATAGCTGCTTAAAGTGGTGAAGGATCTTATCTCTGGGAGAGATAACAAGTTTAGTTCAATTTGTGGTTTTCTGTGTCTGTAAAATACACACGTATTTCCTTTGGCAGGGGACAGCACACATTCTGAGAAGCCAGGGTGAAACAAACTGCTGGCCTCATTTCGGGGTGTCCCTCAGGCCACCACTGACTTCCTGGCCTTGTGTAGACCAAATTCCAAAGCTGGGGTGTAGGGGTGAGGTCTCTGCAGAGTCCTATTCGCCCAGGGCAGTGGCCCTGCCCCCTCCTCCCTAGATCCAGACTAGAGATTTCTCTGAGCCCTGTGCTTCCTGGCTATGTGGTGGCCCCAGGGACCAGGGGCAGTGTGACTTCCTTCTCCACGAGGGAACTGAGATGCTCTGGGGCTTGCAGTCCCAGCATGGTCTCCCCAGCTCCACCCCCTGAACAGCCCTCCTCTCTCCCCTCCTCAGGGAACTCCAGGCCCAACAGCATGGGGGAGGCCTGCATCAAGGTCACCAAGTACTTCCTGTTCCTCTTCAACCTGCTCTTCTTCGTAAGTGTGACCCGAAGTCAGATAATCCAGTGACGATCCTGGGGAGGCCTGGGTGGGTGGTGAGTGTCCTCCCAGGGGCCAAGGTTGGACCCTCTGGAAAGGTGCTGGTGAGGCAGAACTGGATTCCCACATGGCCTCCCCAAGTGGCTGCCTCTCCCAGAGCCTGTGCAGGAGGCTGAAGGGGTGCCCCAACCCTGTAGATATTGCCTAGTCTTCCCCCTCACCACCACCACCCTGGGGCTCTCAGCGCTGCGCCTAGGGCTGGGCACAGTGAACACAGGAACCCCCTTCTCTGACAGCCCCCACCCCCAGGCCTACCAGAGCTCCCAGCCAGTCTGCCCAGGTAGGGATGTCATGGCACCTCTGGAGCTGCCTTTCCTGGGGCTTGGGTTCTCCCCTCTGGCCTAGCACTGCCTGGTAGTACCCCAAGCTGCCAGCCTATGGACAGCATGCACACAGTGGGGCGCCGGTGGGCCATGGTGCCCTCATGGCCCCAGAGCATGCTGGGGTATGGCTCCTCTGTCTCATTGGTGCACCCTAAACCATTAAGCATCAGGTTCTACAATGTGGTATCCGTGATGGTCCAGTGCTTTTAACGTATCAATTCACAAAAATATGACTATTCTTGAGAAGATGGAGGCCGGGCCGGGGGAGGGAAAAAGAGGCCAGAAACCCCTGCCTGCTTTGTCAACCCTCATGATCCCTCCTTCCTTCCTTCCTTCCTTTCTTCCTTGATTCCTCCCTCCCTCCCTTTCTCCCTCCCTCCTTCCTTCCTTCCTTCCTTCCTTCCTTCCAATTTTTGAGCTCAAGGCCAGCCTGAACAACACAGGGAGACCCATCTCAAAGGTACCAAAAAGAAAAAAGACAAAAGGCCTGGGGTCCCTGTGGGATCCTGCCCTCAGGCTCATGGGATTTGCCGGCCCCACATCCCCCACTGACTGCTGCTCCCCCACAGATCCTGGGCGCTGTGATCCTGGGCTTCGGGGTGTGGATCCTGGCCGACCGCACCAGCTTCATCTCTGTGCTACGTAAGCCCCGGGGCTGGGAAGTGAGGGACGGTGTGGGCAGAGCAGGTGGCGCTGGGCCCCTCTCCTGCTGCCCTGCGGATGGTGCCCAGGATGCACCCTTGTCCTGGGAGCCTGAGAAAAGTGCCTGACAATAAGGCCGGGCCCTGTGTCTTGGATCAGTGTGGCGTTCCCGCTGGAGCACGCTTGCAGGGGAGAGCAGGAGGCGCTGGTGGCCAAGGCCTGAGGAAGCCACTTGTCCCAGCATTTCACAGGGCCAGCTGCCTTCAGCCCCCACAGCCTCGGGGGGGGGGGGAGGCTGGACAGAGCACACATGAAGAAATAAGAATCTCACCATTTCGGGAGGCTGAGGCAGGAGGATCATAGTGGGTTTGAGGCCATCCTAAGCTATATGTGAAAACTTGTCTCAAACAGAGGCTGAGAGTGGTTAAGCCACTGGTGGGGCAGGACGCAGCCCGGGTTAGGATGAGCCACAGGGTGGGAGTCTCCCGCTGCTCAAGGAGAGCAAGAGGAGGGACGAGGCCCGTCCCGTCTCCTGATGTCTTCTCCAGGAAGCCTTCTGGGATTGCTGCTCTGCTCTCCAGGCTTCCCCAGGTCATACACAGGTGCCCTGCCTTGCCCTGCCATGTCCTGTCCCACCCAAGGGTGGCCTTGGCTCCCTGGCCCTTCTGGCAGCTGCGCAGGAGACAGTCGATTTGAACTCCAACCTGGGACAGCTGCTTGGCTTAAAGAAAATGGAGACTGGCTAGGTGGGGCAAGGGGAGCCTGCAGCTGTCACCCCAGACCCTGGGGAGGTAAAGTTAGGTGACCAGCTGTGGCCAGGCTGTCAGTCCTTTCCTGTGGGGTGCATTTCCTGCCTCAGTCTCCACTCTCCCAGGCCAGGGGCCCCCTCCTCTTCTCTGGTCAGGCCCTGCCCAGACCCAGCAGGTGCTGCACCCAGGGCAGAGTCTGAGGGCCTTGCCAGCTGTACCCTGCCCGGGCTGGGGCACTATATGATAGTGCGCATGCGCGTGACCCCACGGCCTTCGCACTGCACTCCAGCACGAGCCTAAGTTGACGGGCTGGATATTGAGACCCTTCAGCCTCAGCCTCCCAGAATGCTGGGATCCCAGGGTCCCCTGCACACTCAGCTCAGGGCACGTCACATAAACCCCGGGCCTGAGCCCCACCCACACCCCGGGATCTGAGTCACCTGCGTGGGTGGGGCCTGAGCCTGGGGTCACTTCATACCTCCAGCCAACCCAGGCTCAGGAACTCTAGCCAGCACTGCACAAGGTATAAACAGGCTGGAAGGGTCACAACCTGCTAAGAGTCACACAACAGCAAGTACAGCCAGCACTGGCAGCCAGGGCCCCTCCAGGCCTGTGTGGCACACCCGCCCCCACCCCAAATACTCACACCCAGACCTCTGGGACGTGCACAGTGTACAGCACAGGGAGGTGACTGGAGCACAGCTGGCTGGGACACGGCCCCACGTGACACTGGCACCCACCCTGCCCTGCCAGCCCAGCCCAGTGTACGACCTGGGGGAGCCTGGGAGAGCAGAGTGGTGATCCCAGAGGGCTTCCTGGAGGAGACACCAAGAGACTAGAAGGGCCCTCGCCCCAGCCCTTGGGCTCCTCTGCTCTGCTCTAGGATGGCCAGGGGCTACCTTGCCTTACCCGGCCCTCCTGTTCCCTGACATGAGGCAGCCTTTACTGGACTGTCCACACCCTATCTGCCAGGTCCCAGCCTCACAGCCCCCTCCTGCATTCCAGGGCCGAGGGTGACCTCTTGCCATCAGCCCAAAGATCATCCCCAAGGCTCCTTAGTAAGACCAGTGCAACCCTTCCAGAGCTAGGCACCACTCTGCCAGCAGGGGGCGCAGCAGGGACCGCCCTCACCTTGCGCACGTCCCTGGGGGGGGGGGGGGAGCAAAAAATGAGCGGGAAGAGGCGGGAAGGTGTGGAACCTGTGAGCTAAGGAGGAGAAAACTAGAGCAGGCTGCAGGGCAGCATAGATCAGGAGGAAGGTGCTGTTCTCGAGGAGGGGCACACCAGGGGAGGCAGCCCCTGGACGGGGGGGGGGGGGGGGGGGGCAAGGAGGCTGTTCCCTGATGGGTCACCCCAGGTCAGATAGGGCCTCAGACTGTATAGCCCAGTTGGCCTCAAGCTATCCTCCCGCCTCAGCCTCCCGAGGGCCTGGGATCATAGGCGTGCACCTTGGTGCCCAGCCAAGCCCGTTAATTTTGTTCCCAAGGACCCTGCCCTCAGTGTGCCATGTCCCCTCCTTCCTCCTAGAAACCTCCTACAGCTCCCTACAGGTGGGCGCCTATGTCTTCATCGGCGTGGGTGCGGTCACCATGGTCATGGGCTTCCTGGGCTGCATAGGAGCCATCAACGAGGTCCGGTGCTTGCTGGGCCTGGTGAGTCCGGGACTCCGCGGGGTGGGGGTGGGGGGGG